>JASSKH010000019.1:3055323-3078235 GCA_031763025.1 Macrocystis pyrifera
ATCTGATCTGCTCCGATCTGATATGTTCTTCCCCCGATGTGTGCAAGGGAAACCCTCACGTCACGGGCGAGCAGGCGGCATCGAACCCGACGAAACAAAACCACAAAACAGAGCAAGAACAAACATAAAAGAAGCTGAAAAAGCGGTACAAAAATCTACGGACCACTCTGGCGCGGAGTATTCGGAGCGTTTAGGCACTAATATCAAGACCAAGCGGTCCTAGTACTTTGCCCTCAAAGTGGTACAGTAACATCGTATAGTGCGAGGTTTCCCCCGCATCCCCCACGGACGACAGCAGAGCGACCACACAAAGTCCCCTTTCCCCGACCTCGAAACGCCTCTAGAAGTACAACTCCCGTCCCAAGATATGAGGAACGTTTGTACAGTTAACATCGAGTCAAATGATCCTTCGCTTTCGGGGCAAGAGTGACACTCAAGAACTGCATCCACGCTTATGGGGCCAAAACTTACTCCGCAAATCGGGCAGGCAGATACACTTCACAGATCATCGATTTCCCGCCTCGGGATCTAGAAAACCGTTCTAGACCTGGTCTGTGTGATCTGTCTACATACAGGAGCTCATGTTGCCGCCGGGTGGGAGGGGAGCCGCGCACAAAAACGCACGATCAACAACAGTAGCATAGCACAACACTCGCTGGGTTAACCTGTACCATCATGCAGGTCATGCACACACACCTACTTTATAGCGGCGGGGCGGGTATGGAAGGATCTACGGACTATCTACCGTACATCGCGGTCGGTCCCAGAGAGGTGTGTATTCCCTGAGGAGCCACAGTAGGTATAGGATGGATAATTTCTGCGGTAAACTGCACCCTCCCGATTTCAGGACAAGGCACACCGCAAAAACGAGTTTTACTGCCCCCCCCCCCCCCCCCCCCCCCACCCCCCCCCAGTCCACAGAATCGCACCCATTTTTTCATATCGAGGCTTTTTTTTCTTCTGGTTTTCCTATATTGGTGAAATAATTTCCAAAACAATCGTGAAATTCAAGTCTTTGCTGATATTTTTTTTCTCTGAAAAAAATCATACATTTGGACATTTACTTCACAAATCTGGAAAACTCTGGGGGAAAAAAAAAACCTCTCCCACAACAACGGTCCTGATAACTACATAGGAGTTAGGCTTGGACACACCCTGAGACTTGTGCACCCATCCGGTACTGCAGGAGAAAACTTGAGTTGGGCAATATTTCCGTCGTACAAGGTGTATAAATTAGAGGGTTACAACCAGCTAGTTATAGATAACCCTAGCCATCAATCACCCTACCCTCTTCCGTCAAGATCCTTGTCGGCGTCACATGGTTGAAAGACCCCCCCCCCCCCCCCCCCCCCCCCCCTCCTCCCCTCCTCCTAGCCCGCCTCCGAAATCAATAAAACCGCACATACTAAACAGGTTGCAAAATCCTCACGAACCTCCCTCCCCTCTCGAAAACTAGGGCAGCGCTTCCTTCGCAAAGCTTGGGTGCTAAAAACAATCGTCTTGTGTGCCCCGCCGGTGAAAACCCGACGTGCCTCCGTCTGTCCCGGCCTTGTAGGGATGCGAGGGTCTACGGTCATACGACTACGGTCGTGCATGGCAGACGTACCCATCCTCCCAACCTCGAGGTGAACTAGGTCGAATCGATCGACCACTGTAAGACTCCCAATCCCCTGCCCCCCCCTCGTCCAACTCGGGCCTGCCCTGACGGGTGGTTCCGTTCGCGACGATCGGGATCATCAAGGAGGGAGGGAGGGAGGGAGGGAAGGAGAGAAGGAGAGGACTCCAAAGCCCAGAGGAGGGTGTACCTGGCCCCTTGTTTGCCTTCCTTTATTTTTCCCTTCCTTTTTCTCCAAACGAGATGCGCAAGAGGGGGCGGGGGGGGAAACAAAACAAAAAAAATAAAGTGAAAATAAAAATGGAACAAACCTACCTGCCCATGAAAAAAAAAAAATCAACTCTCACGAGATTAAACTCCGGGAAAGAAGCAATAACCCCGCCCACAAAAAAACACCAAGCTGGTTGAAACCCTTTCAGAGGTGCAACTCCGTTTTGATAACAAAACCACTTCGATTTAACTTGAGGAATATTTTTTGGCAGTACTCGTAGTAAAAGAACCTTATATACGTATATATCCTCTTTTACCACCCTCGTTCCACCCATCGGAGACATGCCACCCTAAAACCCAGGGGATGGTCACCAATACCTCCCCTCCTCCACTAGGGGTGGTTACGATATCCCCCGCCCGATCGTAAAACCAGGGGATGGTTACTAGTACATCCCCTTCTCACCAAGAGATTGTTATAAATCACCCCGTCTCCCCCCCTCCTCATCCCGGGGGACAGCTATATATTACCCCCCCCTCCAGTCTATGGTCATAAAACTACGGCCATGCATGGTACCGAGTACACACCCCCCCCTCCCCCACCCCACCGCCTCCTCCGTTCCGCCCGCAACACAGCAAGTCAACTCAATTCCTTTGTTTCCATGCAAGAGACAAAACAACAATCTCTCCTCTCCGCTCCGCTCTCTAGGCAGCCGTAGTCACGCGTAGAGTTGTTTATCTTCTCCGCCAACAGCATGAAAACAAAAAAAATAATGAAAAAAGACTCAGGGCACCAGTACATACAACGGGATTTCCCCGTTTTCGTTTTCATCGCCCCACTCCCAGCAGTCTAGGGAGAAGACCATGCAGCAGCAGCAGCAGCAGCAGCAGCAGCAGCAGCAGCAGCATCATGCTAGGCGCGCATGATACACCTCGTTCCGTTGAGTGTCCAATTCGGATCCCCCCCCCCCCCCCCCCCCCCCCCCCCCCCCCCCCCCCCCCCGTCTACATCCCGGCTACAGTAGCAGCGTTTTTTTTTTCTTCGCGCGTGTGCGGTCGCTGGTACCACCCTTCAGTTTTTTTCCGACGCTTGCTCCTTCTCCAGTCCCCCCAAAAAAGGTTCAGGTCGATGCTGCAATCGTCACATGGTTGTTTTTGCTTCAATTCTAAAAAGGGATAAACATAGGGCTGGGCACTGACACAGTATGCACTGGCAGTAGCAATCTACTGGCAGTAGCAATCTACCTGAGAATCTACTGGCGGCAGCGATTTACCTATTGACCTGGCCAGTATATTGGCCAGCAGTTTTCATCCTACGTACGCCCAACAAACACGCCGTACTAGAGTACGAAAACCCGATGAAAAATGCGTCTCGGGGGAGGAGAGAGGAGAGACAGTATACTGCCGCACTCCAGTGTACTGATTGACTTTGACAACTGTATATTCGCCACTGACCGAGTCAGCCAGTGCCCAGCGCTACTTATACAAGACCGTTCCTGAAGCCTTCACGTTTTCCCGACGCTGTTTTCCCCCTCTCACGTTCCGACAAGAACGTTTGTATAAGGCCGACGCAGCAAATCGTCACACGTTTCGAGACACTCCCCAGGAGTCCCACGCAAAGGAACACAACTAAGCTTGCTGCTGGTCGGTCGGTGCTGTTGCCGCGCCCGCGCGCTTCTGTCTGTCAGATCATCATGTCTTCTGTCCGTCAGAGCATCATGTCTTCTGTCTTGCCGCCACGCCTTCTATCTGTCGGCATGTCTTCTATCTGTCAGCATGTCCATGCGAGCAAGAGCGGAAAGTACCGCCGTCTCGAGTGCCTTGAGCCGATCAGACGTCCGGGTTTGTCTGTCATGATCTCGCTGAAGGATGGTAGGTGGGTGGGTGGGTGGGGGAGGGGGGGAGGGGGGGAGGAGACAGAGAACAACGCAAGGCGCGAAACCTCCTTATCAAACACCTCAAGAATTAGTACCAACATACTGTAGTCAGGGGGAAAAACTACTTGGAAATAGTGTGGGTCAACTTTCAGGATTCGTCGTAAAACGAATACACTTCGGATAGATAATCTACATACAGATCATCATCTGTATCCTAAGCTGCCAATATGAGGTGTCGTGCAGGATCTGTAATAACACAGATCAAACTCGGGAAACAAGTGATAAATCATACAGGTTATGCTGCTCCCAGATCATACAGATCATACAGATCAGGAATACATCTAGCCCAAAATATCAAGATCATGACGTAGAGGAATCATTGAATCTGTGCGAGGCGTAAAAACGATTAAAACACAATTCATAACCTAGCACAGGACAAATGTTCCCCACAGCTTTTCATCAGCATCGTCATCGACATGATCATCTGCCGCCAGAAAAAAAAAAGAAAAGAGGCAATCATGACAACAGTTAAGGGCGCCGGAATGAAGGCATGAACGTACACGAAAACAAGGCCTCTCAGCTCACGGTTCAACCCAAGGAATGGCAAAAGTCGATTGCCGTAAAAAGAGAGCTGATTTCGCACAGGAGTGGGTCCGAATCATTTTTCAGCGCTATCATCTAGACAGTTTTGTCTCGACACCAATCAACGGTAAGGTTGCTCAAGTCGAACATTCTATTTCGGAAAAAGGCTCGCTCTCTCTCGACCAGATCGGTATTGGCCTTCGGTATTGACATTCGGTATTGGCATTCGGTATTGACATTCAGTATTGGCATTCGGTACTAGCATTCGGTGTTGGCCTTCAGTATTGGCATTCGGTATTGGCAAACTTAAACCTTCCCTTATTTCTGGAAAACCGAGCGCTGAAAACAGATCGCACCCCCCCGTCCCCTATGCGAAGTCAACGCTCTTCACGGTAGTCTCAAACTCAGTGAAAGTCAATTCAAGTTGATCTACACATGCAGAGAGGGCACGAAACCTCAAAAGGTTGGTTCTACAGGAGGGGGGAGTGTACTCGATAGGAGAGATGTACTCGATCTCATGCATGGCCGCAGTCGTATGACCATAAGACCCTCGCATCCCTACAATGCCGGGACGGAGCATGTCGGGTTTTCACCGACCAGGCAGACATTGCTTGCACCAAGCGCGAAGCGCCGTGAGGTGTCCGGCGAGTCGCATGAAGGGTGAGCTGCATCCTACTAAGAACCGCTTGTGAGGCGGACTTGCATATGGATGACAGTTTCAATGAGTTAGTTTAATTTCCGGTGTGGCCACTTCCAGAGACAGCAATGGGAGTATTATGGAACTGCCTCTTGGGTGCCGTACCTTGAACACTACGTGATACGATCAATTCCAGGAGGGGGGGGGGGGGGGGGGGGGGGGGGGGGGGGGGGGGTCGGTCAGCAACCCCTGCAACGGAACGACGAAAAAGTCGGGCTCACCTTGGCCAATGCCTTTACTTGCCCGAGGGTGCTCGGCCAATCATCGTTGAGACAGAACGGTGCCTGCAGCGGGGCAGAGGTCAGATAAAATCCGTGGTTGGTCACCAGAGGACAGTAGCAGTGGCATCGGCATTGGGAGGGGGGGGGAGGGGGGGAAGCAGGAGGCGTTCATGCCGATTCGCCTTATTGTTTATACGACACTTATTGACATACAGTAGTATGTGGTGAGACCATCCGCCGAGCCGAAATAAAGGAGAAGTGGAAAACTAGCGAGTCCACCTTTTTTCATTTTATTTCCGGACAGCACCAATCCTCCACCCCCCCCCCCCCCCCCCCCCCCCCCCCCCCCCCCCCCCCCCCCTCCATATCCTCCTAATCTATGAGCTACTGAAGACCTATGACGACCCAGATACAATGCATTTGCCAAACTTTTCCTTTGGCCCGATCCGTCATGTACTCTCTTTCAATCCATTGAGGATCTTCCGACCTCTTCCAACTTCACTCCCCACTTCCACCTCAGGAAGGGCATGAGAATAGCGGGGAAGACAAAACTCAGTAATATATGGAAACCACGCAATGAGCGCCCAAGCCCAACCGTTGCAGGTGCCTCTGTTAGGAGTAGGAACGGTGCTCGGTCTCGAAAGGGATGCGTGGTCAACGGTAATATGACTAAGGCAAGCAACAAACAAGGACTGCCCTCCCCCTTCGTCCCGGCATAGTAGGGATGCGAGGGTCTATGGCGATAAGACTACGGCCATGCATGATATTGTACCCTCCCCTCACGGCGCTTCGCGCTTGGTGCAAGCAATGTCTGCCTGGTCGGTGAAAACCCGACATGCTTCGTCCCGGCATTGTAGGGATGCGAGGGTCTATGGTCATACGACTACGGCCATGCATGAGATCGAGTCTATCTCTCCTATCGAGTACACCCCCCCCGCTCCCTCCCCCCCCCCCCCCCCCTCCACTCCCCGTGCCTTCCTCCTCTCTCCCTTCCCCCCCCCCCCCCCCCCCCCCCCCCCCGCCTCACCTCTCGTGAGCGGCAGTCGTGGTGCAAAGGGTCTTCCATCGCGGCCACCATATCTGCCACGGAACAGCCTTGCGCAGAGCTGCTTCCCCCCCCCCCCCCCCCCCCCTCGTGCGCCTGAGCAAGCGGGCCAAGTCGAAGTCGCCACCTTGTCGGCCCCTCAGCGCTGTGAAAAACATACCGGCGTTCAATAAAAAAAAGTGACAGTGCTTGGTCGCGTATTACATACGAATGTCACGGGACAGGGTAAGCCGTATCGGTCGTAGACCTCGGAAAACGCATGCAAGGAAGGATATCTCTCAAAGTCATGCATGAAAGATCCCACGGGACTGCTACGGGGGACCAAATATTGTCCGTAAAAATAAGTAAATACATAGGTTTTTATGTATACCATAGGTCCTATTAACTATGGACCCCCGTAATAGAGGTCAGCAGCGTGGACCGCGTTGTACCTCTCCCCTTAAGCTGACTACGGGTACCTCCAGAATTCGACCCGATCACGCCCCCGGGGTCCTTGTGACCGCCTGCGGTGTCGCTCTAAGAACCTCGACCCTCTTGGGTCTGGCAATGCCTTGCCTTGCCTTGCCTTGCCTTGCCTTGCCTTGCAAAATACGTACACGAAGGAACTCTGCTCTGTTCACGTCGGCCGTCACGACGGTTACAAGGGACCCCCGCTTCGCGACCTCTTCACGGCGACGACTTCTCCGCGACATCATCGGCTCTGACGGCGAGCGTAGGCTTTATTTACATCGGTGACCACCGTGGGATTCGAGCCCACAAAGCATGTGGGCGAAAAAAAAAACGAAGAAGTCCTCGTGGAGACATCGCACAAACGCAGCACACCCGACAAGATGTCGACAACCTCTCAATTCGGCACGCCTAACAGTGCCCTACAGTAGTTTCCAGGGTCTCCGCAAATACTTTTGTAGGCCCACATTTTGGTGCAGCGGGGGGGGGGGGGGGGGGGGGGGGGGGGGGGGGAGGGACCCCGGCTACCTGTGGACCGTTTGGGCAATACCAACAACATGGACGCCCCAACCATCGTTTCATTTTTCCAAGATCAGACTTTTTTTTTGTTCATTCGTCACACGTACCGGCTTTTTTTTTTTTCGCAGCCGCTCGCGTTCGCCACGTCCCGTAGTCCTCCGATCGCACCCTGGCAGCCGCCAGGAGCCAAAGCACCCCCAGGCGCAGCGGAGCACCGACGCAGCACCAAAGCGTGGTGCGGGCTATGGTAAGGAGGATCCGAGGGGTGTTTCTCGGAGTCTCGAACAGATGCCGCAAGCTTCAGCAGCGCGAAAAAAAAAAAAAGGAAATACGCAGCGTGAAAACAGGGAAACATTAAGGAAGCCGAGGGGAGTAGGGGGGGGGGGGCTGTACTCATTATCGTGCATGGCCGTAGTCATATGTCCATTGACCCTCGCATCCCTGCACTGCCGGGACGGAGCACGTCGGGTTTTCACCGACCAGGCAGACATTGCTTGCACCAAGTGCGAAGCGCCGTGAGGTGTTGGGCGAGTCGCATGAAGGGTGAGCTGCATCCTACTAAGAACCGCCTCAGAGGCGGATTTTCTTGCA
Source organism: Macrocystis pyrifera (assembly GCA_031763025.1). Taxonomy (NCBI): domain Eukaryota; class Phaeophyceae; order Laminariales; family Laminariaceae; genus Macrocystis; species Macrocystis pyrifera. Next base: position 3,063,125 of record JASSKH010000019.1, read on the forward strand.
TAGGCGGGGGGGGGGGGGGGGGGGGGCGTACTCGTTTGTTGCTTGCCTTAGTCATTTGACCATTGACCACGCATCCCTTTCGGGACGGAGCACCGTTCCTACTCCTAATAGAGACACCTTCAACAATTGGGCGCTCATTACGTTAATTCCATGTATTACATAGTTTTTTTTTGCTAATCTTATCCCTTTCCTCTTTGGCCTCCTGTGGCCACCATCTATCTCCTAGGATAGCGATCGTTTTCTCGCTGCTATTCATTGTATCAAACTCCTCCATGTCACATTCGTCTATTTTCCCCATCTCCTCTTCTAACACATCCCGTTCCTCCTTGTATATTTCACATTCTCCTACTATGTGAGTTCTACTCTCTACTGCTTTGCCACACGGGCACATCTGTGCGTCTACTTCCTCCTCCCCCCGCTACTGGTGTACCTCTTTCTTCTTTCTGGCAGGTCCAGGTCCCCTACACGAAAGCGCAGTTTCAGCGTTTTCGCGAAGTCCATTGGGCCATGCAAAAACGTTTTCATTCCGATTCCTTCCCTCAATCCCCCGTATATCTCCAACTGTTTTTCCGATTCCACCTTGTTTCTTAGCGCTAGCCTTTCCCTTCTTTCTATCCTTTCTTCTACTTCTGCCTTGTACCTCCCAAACTTCCCGGCGGACATCATCTCTTCTTGGTTTCCCCCTATATCCTTCCATACTTTTTCAACTACGCCATCCCACCTTATTCCAGCTCGCCCTTTTGATACTTTCTCCCATACAGCTCAATCAACTATGGCTGGCAACCTCTTTTTTGGCATGTTCCTTACTTTATATTGCCAGTTCAACTTTCTCCTGTCTCTATTTGTCTTGAGTGGGCGCATTCCCAGTTCTGCTCTTAATACTGTATTACTAGTCGTACTTGAGCATCCTAGGATTTTTTTAGCTGCTGTCATTTGTACTGTTTCCAACTGTTTTAACGAGTTTCGTGTTCCCTTCCCATACTTCTCCTGCATATTCTAGCTTTGGTACTATCACATTCATCAAGATACATCTCTTAACCCTAGCGTCAAGGTGCGAGTCTGCTAGGATCGCATCCATCTTGCCTACTTGTGCCTTACCCTTCCCTATTATTTTTGCTATATGTGTGTCCTAAGAGCAGTCTTTCGAGATCTCTACGCCAAGGTATGTATACTGGTCTACGATCGGCAATTCATCTTCTCCCCACTTCCAACTGAAATTTACCGGGTATACCTTATCTTCGTTGCAAACAAGTACTGTGCATTTCTTGACGTTCGCCGTCACCCTCCATTTCCTGGTGTATTCTAGCGCCTTCTCTATTTGTTTCTGCAATCCTTCGGGCGTTTCTGATATCCCCACGAAGTCATCCGCAAACATCAATCCCGACACCGTATCTTCCCCTACCGTGACTCCCTGCCTTGCTGCCTCGACTGCTACTATCAGGTCGTTAATATATATCTTGAATAAGTTAGGTGACAACGTACATCCCTGTGCAACTCCTTGTAAAATATCAACATACTTCGATATTTCCCCGTCCAGCATCACAGCACTTCTCGCACATTCCGTCATCTTTTTCATCATTCTCCACATCTTTCCTCTGATTCCTATTTCCTACAGTTTTTTCCACAATCCATTTCTCCATACTGTGTCGTAGGCTTTCTGCACATCTAGAAAAAAACAGTACGTTGTTAGTCCCGCGTCTTTCCTACGTTGAATAATCTTACGTAAGGTGTACACATGGTCTACGCAGCTACGGTTTGGCCTAAACCCTGCTTGCCCTTCGCTTATTTTGGCTTCCTTCTCCATCATCGTTTCCATTCTATCGTTTAAAATCTTACAAAATGTTTTGCCTACCGTGCTTAGTAGCGTTATCCCTCTATAGTTTCCCGGGTCAGCCTTATCTCCTTTCTTGAATAAGTTTACTACTACTCCTTCTCTCCACCTCCTAGGTGCGTACTCGTTTTTTCCATATCCAGTTACACAACATAACCATGATGGTAAGCATTCCTTCTCCCCCGTACTTCATAAATTCGTTCACTATTTGGTCTGCCCCTGCTGCCTTTCTATTCTTAAGTTTAGCTACTACACACTTCTCTACTTCTTCCCTGTGAACGCTCTCTCTCTGTAATCCCCCCGAACCACTGTCTTCCCTTTCTGATGTATCTACGTTCGCCTCTGCCCAGGCGTTGATTTCCTTCTCGAATTCTGCGTCGAACGTTTCGTTGGCTGTGGGTGTTCCAAGCTTTCGGTAATGCTGGGGGGGGCAACTTGGAGCAAACGAACCAGGTAGGCAGATTACGAGCGGCGGGAGGTGTACTCAAGGTCATGCATGGCCGTAGTTGTATGAGAGGGGAGGGGGGTGGTAAAAGGGGAGAAAGAGAGGGGGGGGGGGGGGGGGGGGGGGGGGGGGGGGGGGGGGGGGGGGGGGGGGGGGGGGGGGGGGGGGGGGGGGGGGGGGGGGGGGGGGGGGGGGGGGGGGGGGGGGGGGGGGGGGGGGGGGGGGGGGGGGGGGGGGGGGGTACTTATTTGTTGCTTGCGTTACAAAGTCATTTGACCATTGACAACGCCTTTCGAGACGGAGCATCGTTCCTACTTCTAATAGAGATACCTCTAACATTTGGGCTGTCATTACGTTGTTTCCATATATTACACAGATTGTTTTTTTGCTGATCTCATCCCCCTTCTGTTTCGCCGCCTGTGACCACCATCTACCTTCTTGGATAGCGATCGTTTTCTCGCCGCTATCTATCTATTAACAGTGTACCGAAGTCCTCCGGGTCACAGTCGTCTATTTCCCTCATCTCTTCTTCTAGCACATCTTGTTCCTCGTACATTTCATATCCTCCTACTCGTACGTGATATATACTCTCTCTTGTTTTGCCACACGGGCACATCTGTGCATCTACTTCCTCCTCTTGGGCTGCTGGTGTACCTCTTTCTTCTTTCTGGCAGATCCAGGTCCCCTACACGAAACCGCAACTTCAGCGTTCTCGCCAAGTCCACTTGGCCGTGCAATTACGTTTTCATTCCTATCTCTTCGCTCAGTCCCCCGTGCATCTACTGCGTTTCTCCGATTTCACCTTGTTTCATAGCACTAGCCTTTTCCTTCTCTCTGTATTTCTTCTACTTCTGCCTTGTACCTCCCAAACTTCTCCACGGACATTATCTCTCCTTGGTTCCCTCCTGTATCCTTCCACATTCTCTCGACTACGCTATCCCACCATATTCCAGCTCGCCCTTTTGTTACCTTCTCCCACACAGCTCTATCAACTATGGCTGGCAACCTCTTTTATGGCATTTATATTGCCATTCCAACTTTCTCACGTCTCTGTTTGTCTTGAGTGGGCACATCCCCAGGTATATGCTGGATTGCTCGTCTAATGTTTTTTTAGCTGCTATCATCTGTACTGCTTTCAGCTGTATACGAACTTCGCGTTCCCTTCCCATACTTCTCCTGCATATTCTAGCTTTGGTACTATCACCTTTTTCAGGGCGCGTCTCTTAAGCCTAGTGCCAAGGAGCGAGTCTGTTAGGACCCCATCCATCTCGCCTACGTGTTCTTTGTCCTTCCCTATGAATTATGCTATGTGTGTACCCCAAGAGCAGCCTCTTGAGACCTCTACGCCAAGGTAGGTATACTGGTCGACGATCAGCAATTCATCTTCTCCCCACCTCCAACTGACATTTACCCCGTTGACCTCATCTTCGTTGCATACAACTACTGCGCACTTCTTTACTACAGCAGCGTATGCTAATACGGGGGACCATAGTAAATAGGACCTACGGTACACACAAAAAAAACCTATATGTTTCCCCATTTTTACGATCAATATTTGGTCCTGTTTACTATGGCCCCCCGTAATAGTATCTTACTCAATTAGTTTCTGCAACTCTTCCGGTGTTTCTGATATCCCCACGAAGTCATTTCGCAAACGTCAATTCCGACACGGAATCTTCCCCCACTGCTGCGACTCCTCCTCCCTGCTTTGCTGCTCCGACCGCTTCTATCAGCTCCTTCACGCATACCTTGAATAGGTTAGGTGATAACGTACATCCCTGCGCCAACTCCTGGTAAAATACCAATATACTTAAAACATTTCCTCGTCTAGCACCACAGACAGCACTTCTCGCACATTCCACAACAAGTTTCGTCATTCTCCACATGTTTCCTTTGGTCCCTACTTCCCACAATTTTTTCCACAACCCATTTCTCGACACTGTGTAGTGGACCTTCTGTACATCCAGAAATAAGCAGTACCTTGTCAGCCCCGCGTCTTTCCTACCTTGGATCATCTTACCTACTGTGTACACATGGTCTACGCAAGCTACGGTTGGGAGGGAGAGAGGGGGGGGGACAACGAACAAAAAACGAAACGGAGCAGAAAGGCAGCTAGGTACGTATTTAGAATGAAGGAGGGGGCTGGGGGGGGGACGGGGACGGGAGCGGCGTAAGGGTGAGAGGGGCATGGGGAGGGGGGGGGGGGGGGGGGGGGGGGGTCGTACCTGATCCACCAGAACCAGAAGAGCGACGCCAGGTTGAGTAGCACTGCTAAGACCACTGCAGGGGGGCCCAAGACTAGCCAGACCGTAAATCGTTGGGCGAGGGAGTAGGCTCCGGCCATGGCCTGCGAACGCTGACCCACAAAAAAGCGTGGACGCACGAGCACCAAACGCCAGGACACAAGAAAGGCAACATACGACAGACGCCACAGAACACAAGCTTTAACGTTCACCAAAAACACAAACTGAGCGCACAACAAATAGAAACGGCGCAGGCAGAACTAACCGCTCGTTCGACCCTGTGGTTGGCACACACACTGCGTATGATACGAAGACGACCGTTACTCATCCGGAACATTGGTTGTTTGCGTTGGGGCTGTGAGGGTAGGGTTAGTTAAATGCATATCGTACACAGCAGTAAACCTCAATCATAGTGTCGAAAAAAAGTAAGGTACCCTAGCCGCAACGGTGGCTCACATCCTGACCCTAAGTCTACATCCCAACGTCCATAGATATCCTAACGGTCACCCATGTCCTCACCCCAGACCTATATCTTAACGGCCGCGTATATCCTGACTCTAAACCTATATTCTAACATTCACCTATATCCAACGGTCACCCGTATCCTGACGGCCACCCTTATCCTCACGGTCCCAGCGGTCGCCCATATCTTAACGGTCAGCTATATCCTAACCCTGAACCTTTGACCGTCACCCTCCGCAACCCTCTTCTCCGACGGTCGGCGACCGGAGTGCACCCATATCCAGGCGCTAAACCTCTATCTTAACGTTCACCTATATCCTAACGGCCACCCGTATCCTGACTGCTACCCGTATCTTAACGGTCACCTGTATCCTAACGGCCACCCGTATCCAAATGGTCACCCATATCATAGCGGCCACCCATATCCTATCCGTCACCCACATTTTAACCCCTAAACCTATAACCGCCACCCTCACCAACCGCTTCTCCGATGGCCGGCGACCGGAGTGAGCCACCCAGACACCGAGGGTGACACCCGCCTGCAGCAGGTTCAGAGGCGATGGCAGAGCGTTTCTCTCACACAACTCCACAGCCCGCAGGATCGCCCTGAAATAATAAAGAGTAAGGGAGAGGAAGGGGGGGGGGGGGGGGGTCAACGGAAGGATGTACAAGGGAGGGGAGGGGGGGGGGGGGGGGGGGGGGGGTGTACTCATTTTGTTACGTGCCTAAAGTCATTTGACCATGTTGATCACGCATCCCTATCGAGACGGAGCACCGTTCTTTCTCCTAATAGACACCTCCGACCCTTGGGCGCTCATTACTTTCCCCCGACATATTACATACCTGGTAGAAACATGTCATGCGTTCGCCGTACTCATATGAGCGTAGAGGAGAGGGGGTTCAATATGTGAGTTCTACTCGATTGCTTTGCCACACGGGCACATCTGTGCATCTTTTTCCTCCTCCTCCTCCCGGCTACTGGTATACCTACTTCTTTTCGGCAAGTCCTAGTCACCTATACACGAAATCGCATCTTCAGCGTATCCGCGAAGTCCATTGGGCCGCGCAAGTACGTTTTCATTCCTATCCCTTGGCACAGTTCCTCCGTACATCTCTAAGCGTTCTCCGACTTCACCTCGTTTCTTAGCACTATCACGGGGGCCCACAGTAAACAGGACCTACGGTACACACAACAACCTACCTATTTTTCTGTTTTTACGAACAACATCTGGTCCTATTTACTATGGCCCCCCGTAGTAACCGTTTTCCCTTCTTTCTATCGTTTCTTCTACTATCTCTTCTTGGTTTCCTCCTATATATCCTTCCGTACCTTCTCAATCGCGCTATCCCACCTTATTCCAGCTCGCCCTTTTGTCACCTTCTCCCATACGGCTCGATCAACTACGGCTGAAAAAACTCTTTTTTTGCCATCATCCTTACTTTATATTGCCCTATATTACCATCTGAGCTTTCTCGTGTGTCTGTTTGTCTCGAGTGGGTACAACTTTCACACGCCTCTTATTTGTCTTGAGTGGGGCGCATTCCCAGCCAGTTCTGCTTTTAGCATTGTATTACTCGTCGCACTTGAGCATTTTCGTATTTTCGTAGCTGCTGTCTTCTGTTCCAATACTGTTCCCAACTGTTTCACGAACTCCGCGTTCCGTTCCCATACTTCTCCTGCATATTCTAGCTTTGGTACTATCACCTTCATCAGGACACATCCCTCGATCCTAATACGGGGGACCACAGTAAATAGGACCACATATTGCTATTACGGGGGTCCATAGTTAATGGGACCAAATTGTGTTAGTAAAAATAGTAAAATATATAGGTTTTTATGTATACCATAGGTCCTATTAACTATGGACCCCCGTAATAGTAAAGATAGGTAAATATGTAGGATTTTGTGTGTACCGTAGGTTCTACTTACTATCGTCTCCCGCAATAGTGTCAAAGTGCGAGTCTCTTAGGACCGCGTTCATCTTGCCTACGTCTGCTTTACTCTTTCATGCCAATTTGCTACTGCTACGTGTGTATCCGAAGAGGGGTCTTTCTGAGATCTCCACGCTAAGGCAGGTATATACTGGTCTACGATCGGCAATTCATTTTCTCCCCACTTCCAACCGAAATTACCGGGTGCACCTTATCTTCGTTACATGTAACTACTCCCGCACTACTTTACGTTCGCCGTCACCCTCCATTTCCTAGTATATTGTAGCGCGCGAGGGGGGTGGGGGGGGGGGGGGGGGGGGGGGGGGGGGGGGGGGGGGGGGGGGGGGGGGGGGGCGTTTCCAAACAACAATTCATCAGCTCATGGCACAAAAAAACCCATCAACTCTCACCCCCACACAGTTTTTCCCTCGTTGTTTCTTTCGTCCACTCCGGAATCACACAGAAGCAGCCTGTATTATGACCCTGGAATATAGGCGATGGCGACGGGATAGTCAATGCGAGAGCAACCACCACGACAAACGAAAGCAAAAACCAAACAATAACGCCATCAACAACACCGTCACCACCTCCACCACCACCACCACCGCCAAACACACCTGGTTCTTGCCAGGTAGAAGTCGTGCTCCATCCTGACCGGATCGGCAGCTTTCTTATTGGCCAGCAGACCGACCAAGATGCTGACCAGGCCCATCGCAACGACCACGGCGAACAAGTAGAGGAGGATGTACAGGGGCTCGCCGTACCTGAGCGAGGGTTGGGGCAAGTTGAGACGAGACAGAGAGAGAGAGAGAGATGGTCCAATCCAATGAATACAATCCAAGTCAAGTCGAGTCAAGTCAACCAATCAGCCAATCGGTTACATAGTGGGGAGGGGGAAAAAGAGCCTAGCACGGGGGACCATAGTAAATAGGACGTACGATACACACTAAAAACCTATATACTTCCCTATTTTTACTAACAATATTTGGTCCTATTTACTACGGCCCCCCGTAATACCTAGAGCGGCCCCCCCGGATCTGAGTTACGAGTATCAATATAAATGGGGATGGAAAAAAAAATTGACAAAAAATCGATGCTTGTATTACACCGACGGACAAAAGCAAACCAACCTTGCCCGTAATTTATGAAAAAATGCCGAATGAAAGGATCGTTGAAGGGTCGTTTTCAACGCATCACTGTAACTGCCCGATCGATTTATCCAATCAATCGTTCAACCAACCAACCGATCAATCAATCAATCAATCAATCAATCAATCGATCGAGTAATCACAGGGGCTCTCTCGCCGTACCAGGAGACGGTTCAATCCTACCAAATAAAAAATCGTGCCACGTCAATCGATCAGCCAGTCAGTCGATTTGCATATCGATGCATGGGTCGATGTCGACAGATCAACTCAGACCGACCGTATCTATCAAACCAACGAATCAATGAACAGCTTTCAACGTACCACCCTCACCCATCTATCAATCTATCAACTTATCCATCGATCAATCGACCAATCAAACCACGACAGGAGCTCGCCGTATCGAGCGACGGTCTAATCAAATCACATCCAGCTGTGGTTTACCGATTTCAAGAACATCCGGTTCAAGGCCTATACTAGGGGAGACAAGACCAGGTAAATCGGCGTATTGCCAAGAGAAAAAAACACAACTTGGAACTAGTACGGGATCATTTTTTCAGTAGTAAAAGATGAGACCACAATGAAAAAACTACGTTTCTAGGCTTGTCACAGGGTGGTCTTGAGCCTTTTAGTACCGCAGTCCCCCCCCCCGTTTTGGGGACAAATTACTTGAAATTTGGCTGGTTCGTCCCCAAAACGGGACTGCAGTTTTTTGCCCTATATGGGCTAAAATGGGCTAAAACCACCACCGTAACGAGCATAAGTAAACGAATCATACTGATGGGTTTGAGGTATAGCCGAGGCAGGGAGCACTCGCCATATCGATGGTCCAATCCAATCCAATCCAATCCAATCCAATCCAATCCAATCAAATCAAACACAATCAAATCATGTTAATCCACACCGCGCGATGGTCCAACCAAATCGAGCATAGCCAACCAACTTATTCGGTCAATCAATATCGACTATAACGCAAAACCTAACCATACTATATCGACCCGATGGACGCACCACCCAACCGTGTCGACTAATCAAAACCAAATCAATCACATCGATGAGATCAACGCATCAACAGACAACAACAACAAAAACTCAGAAAATCAACCATTCTCAACGAATCAACCATTCTCAACGAATCAACCAACCAGCCCACCTACGTATATCCATCAACAAGCCAATCACCCCCCCCCCCCACACCAAAGCCCCTCTTCACGAAAACACACACACTCACGGCACATGCCCTTCCCAGTCGCTCGCCAGCCTAACGTCCCCCAACCCCGCCCTCAGCACCGTGCCACACGAAGCCCCGAACGTGCGAAAGCCTTCCACGTACGAACCCTCCCCCTCCCCCTCCCCCCATCGACCACGCCCAAGCTATCGAGAGGAACATAGCCCGTTCCCTCCAGGAGGGCGGAACCTTCGCCGTACAGCGCGTGTAGAGCGAGGGCCGTGCCGAGCAATAGACACGCTAGCGTTGGCAAAACCTTGGCCGCTTCTCGGGAGAGAAGGGTGATTGCCTGGACGATGAGGGAAAGTCATGCGGGGGGGGGGGGGGGGGAGGAGAGAAGTGGAGGAGAGAGGAGAGAAGGGGTAATGTTCATGTAAAGAGCTTGTCGGCGGGGGCTGGGCTCGCCGGGGGGTGTACTTGTGTCATGCATGGCAAAATACCCAGGATGGATGGGTACCCGGGGACACTCCGGGGAAACACCCTATTGAAACATGCTCTTCTGTTTCACTTCAGTTTTTTTCTTCGTCCCATTCAGTATCTCCGCCGTTCTTTCTCTCTCCTTCCTACTCTTAGTAGTCGCAACTCAGATCCGGGGTCACACATAAAGCTGGCTTATCCCCGCTCCCCGCTGGCTTATCCCTCGCCTCCCATTGCGGTTCATGCCTTGCATTTTTCATCGCGAGAAAACCTCAGCCCCTTTTGTCTCCCTCGTCGACTCGCGTTGAGTCGCGTTTTTCACTGCTGCAATTTTTTTTTCCAAGCTAATTCCAAGTTATTTTGTCTTGAAAAAAACAAAAAAAACACGTGGGTGCATTACTGCTGCGGTGGAGAATGTTAAGAACAAAAAAAGCTCACGTACGTCCCGTATACTACTAGGTAGGTCATAGAAACGAGAAGCAACACAACGAAACGAAACAAGACGTACCATACGATTGGCAACAGGAAACACAAAAGGCTGCGAGTACAGCAAAGGTACCAACATGAGCGCACCAGAACAGCAAGAGGGCAGAGCGGTATAGAACGCACACAAAAAAATACACAACGAAAACAGCAGGAACAGCAACACAACACAAACACGTACGAGACTAAAAAACAACACCAACAGAAGCAACAACAACAGCAGCAGCAACAAAAGCAACAGCAACAGCAACAAAAGCAACAGCAGCAACAAAAGCAACAACAGCAAAATCAACACAACTAACACAAGCGGCAATAGCAAAATCAAAATCAACACAACTAAACAAGCAGCAAACAACAGCAGCAGCAACAGCAACAGCAGCAGAGGCAACCACCAAAAAAAAAACCAACAGCAACGTCACGAACACGAAAAAACAAAACAAAAAACAAGAACAAAAAACAAAAACAAGAACAAAAAAAAAAAAAAAAAAAACTGCGGCAACCGCAACACAACGAAACATCGAACACCGCGAAAAATCAACAAGAATCAACAAGGTGCCTCCATGTCCACCCCGACAATCCCACAGCAGTAGACCGACCATCCACTGGGGATGGATAATCTGCTCCGATGAGCTAGCCCTGAAGGCGGTCGCTCCTTCGTTCTGTAGTGGCAAACCTCGAATATTATCAACCCTTCCACTATTAACAGGAGTTTATTAGTCCCGCTTTGGGGACAAAATAACTTGGAATTAGAGTGGATTGTGCCCAAAACGAGACCGCGGTACTAAAATGGGGCGAGGTCGAGACCGAGGTCGAGGGTTCGAATCTCCGCATCAAGTTTTTTATTCTCTCTAGTGACACCCAACCTTTGTCGAGAGCTCCCTATTGTTGCCGCGTAGGTCGGCACAATTCCGCGTGAGTCGACGGGGAAAAGAAAGCGCTGAACTCATTCTCGCGAAGAAAAACGCAAGGCACGCACACCGCGGTGGGGAGGGAGGAGGGACAAGAGCCTACCCTTTACGGGGGACCACAGTAAAACAGGACCTCCTGCACGATACACACAAAAAACCCAACGCATTTACCTATTTTTGCTTCGTAGTACGGGGGACCATAGTTAACACGACCTACGGTGCACACAAACACCCATATATTTCCATATTTTCACTTAACAAATCCCATGCCCTACAGAACATTCTCTGTGACCCTCCACCAACAATACCCTACTTCTCTGTGAGGTTCTGTAGCATTTCCATACCCTACAGAGAATATCTGTGACGATCTGTTAACACTTTCATACCCCTACAGAGAACTTCTGCGACCTCTTCAACAAATCCGATACCCTACAGGACACACCCTTGCAATATTCGGTCCTATTTACTGCTGCATCCCCGCGTAATCACAGTACTTGGGTCCTATTTCCTATTACACGTGACCCTGGATTTGAGCTATATGCCGCTACGAGAGGAGGAGGAGGAGGAGGAGGAGGAGGAGGAGGAGGAGGAGCGGGAGCAAGAAAGGGGCGAAGGAAGAAAGAAAGAAAACAGAAGGGTGGTGGACAAAAAAAAAAAAGTATCGCAAATAAATAGACACAGCAGCCGTGACGGATGAAAAGCGTGAATATAGAAGTCAAAACAATGTGGTGCCCATGCATTCCCCCCCCCCCCCTACATGCATAAAATATATCTATCTATACATATCCCACGCACGGAAAAAGTCTCTGACCTGCACTGTCGGGCCCAATGCCGGTACAAAAAGGGCGGTCGTCGCGACAAGAGTAACCGCGAGAAACGGCGCCGCCGCTAACATCAGCGCCAGAAACACCTCCAGTGACCCCCACTCCCTGCCCCCCGCCGCCGCTCGTGCGGCGCGATCGTTACCGCTTGGGTCCTGCCGTTCGTTCATCGGTTTAGGGTAGAAATCGGCGGGGGTAAGGGGGGGGGTGTACTCGATAGGAGACATTTACTCGATATCATGCATGGCCGTAGTCGTATGACCATAGACCCTCGCATCCCTACAACGCCGGGACGGAGCATGTCGGGTCTTCACCGACCAGGCAGACATTCCTTGCACCAAGCGCGAAGCGCCGTGAGGTGTCCGGCGAGTCGCATGAAGGGTGAGCTGCATCCTACTAAGAACCGCTTGTGAGGCGGACTTGCATATGGATGACAGCCTCAATGAGTTAGTTTAATTTCCGGTGTAGCCACTTCCAGAGACAGCAATGGGAGTACTACGTAACTGCCTCTTGGGTGCCTTACCTTGAACACTACGTGATACGATCAATTCCCTTGTGCAGAGCAAAGATTCTTTACCTCGCACAAATGATCTCACTCGACAACCAGCTGTGGGCGACCGCCAAAAAAAAAAAAAAAAAAAAAAAAAAAAAGGGGGGTGGGGGGGGGGGGGGGGGGGGGGGGGGGGGGGGGGGGGGGGGGGGGGTACTCATTTGGTGCTTGCCTCAGTCATTCATTCGGCCATTGGGCCGCACCGCTTGCAAGGCGGAGGCGGAGGGAGTACGTGGGAAAAAATATCTGGCGTTTGGCTGAATTGCTTGACTTTTACCGGGCAGAAACTGGGGAGTGTGTGTTGGGGGGACAGGGGGGGGGGGGGGGGGGTACTCACGTCATGCATGACCGTAGTCGTATATTATGACTAGAATTTCGCGTTCCTACACTGCCGGGACGGAGCACGTCGCGTTTTCACCGACCAGACAGACATTGGGGAGGGGAGGGGCGGGGGGCGGGGGGGGGGGGGTGGGGCGGCGGCGCGATTACTGCCGCCTGAATCCTGGCGTTAGTTGGTCGATTGGTTTGTCACGGGTAGAAATCAGGGGCGGGGGGGGGGGGGGGGGGGGGGGGGGGGTACTCATTTGTTGCTTGCCTTAAGTCATTTGACCATTGATCACGCATCCCTTTCGAGACGGAGCACCGGGGGGGGGGGGGGTGGGGGGGGGGGGGGGGGGGGGGGGGGATTTATTACGAATCGGGACTGAAATCAGTACACGCATCGGCACTACCACTTTCTGTCGTGGCACTGGCATCGCCGCTGCAAGCGGCGATTTCTGATGTGGAGCACGTCGCGTTTTCACCGACCAGACAGACATTGGGGAGGGGAGGGGCGGGGGGGGGGGGGGGCGGGGTGGGGCGGCGGCGCGATTACTGCCGCCTGAATCCTGGCGTTAGTTGGTCGATTGGTTTGTCACGGGTAGAAATCAGGGGGGGGGGGGGGGGGGGGGGGGGGGGGGGGGTACTCATTTGTTGCTTGCCTTAAGTCATTTGACCATTGATCACGCATCCCTTTCGAGACGGAGCACCCGGGGGGGGGGGGGGGGGGGGGGGGGGGGGGGGGGGGGGGGGGGGGGGGGGGGGGGGGGGGATTACGAATCGGGACTGAAATCAGTACACGCATCGGCACTACCACTTTCTGTCGTGGCACTGGCATCGCCGCTGCAAGCGGCGATTTCTGATGTGACCCCGCCCAAAACGTGCACCAAGAACATTTTTCCCTCGGCAGGCGCCACCAGAGTTATACTATAACCTCCAACAGGACCTGATCCCGTCCGGACTACCAAGGTATTTGTTTTTTTTTCGAAGCGTACTTCAGTCTTCGGAACCGTTCGAAGAAAAAACAACCATTCGTCTAAACACCATTTCGCCACACCCAGGTAGGTATCCTTGGCGCTACAAAAAAAGCACTTTTTTTTATCTTGAAAGTATTTTCGAAAAAAATGAAAATGAAGGAAAAAAAAAAGGAAGGTAGCTTTGAAAGTATACTCGAAAATATGAAAATGAAAAAAAAAAAAAAGTCAGCTTTCAAGACGTAGGATACTTTTCTTCAAAAGGTCATCCCTTGGCAACCAGGTCATCCCTTGGCAACCTTTTTGTGTGATACCAGGTATTTCCTATTCGCGCGTGGTCAACTTTTTTTTTTTTGTTTTCATACAATAATGGTCCACAAAGTCTACTGTTACGAGGGACCATAGTAAATAGGACCGAATACTGTTAGAAAAAATAGGAGAATATATATATTCTTGTGTGTACCGTAGGTCCTATTTACTATGGCCCCCCGTAAAATACTACAAACCGCACCAAAAAGCAACACAACCACGAAAAGAAAAAAAAACAAAGAAAAAATCCATACACACGTAACACACACCAAATACAAAAAAAAAAAAAAAAAAAAAAAATACTACTCGCCTGGATGCAAACAGCCACCCTGCACAGCAGCGCCGCCAGCAGCAGCACGGTCGCGACTACTACTCCCGCTCCCATCCCTCTTTTCCACCACCCACCACCACCACCCCCGACCCCATCCAACCCCTGCTGGAAGCACGAGCCCCTCCTGTCGCACGGGCAGGCCTTTCTTGCTCGCTCTCCACGCGTCAGCAATGTGGTTTGCACACATGCCCTGCAACCGAGGGGGGGGGGGGGGGGGGGGGGTACTCATTTGTTGCTTGCCTTAGTCATTTGACCATTGACCACGCATCCCTTTCGAGACGGAGCACCGGGGGGGGGGGGAAGGGTTCTCATGTGTACTCATGTCATGTATGGCAGTAACCGTATGACTGCAGACCCTGGCATCCCTATGGTACAATGTCAGGACGGATTTACCGACCAGACAGACGTCGCTTGCACCGAGCCCGAAGCGCCGTTAGGTGTTAGGCGAGTCGCATGAAAGACGGGGGGGGGGGTTATTCGGGGGCGGGGCGAGGGTACTCATGTAATGAACTGCACATGTAATGAACTGCCCTCGTGGTATGCTCGCCACAGGCCATCAAAGTCATCCACAAAAAAAAGTAAGAGACGAAACGAAAAACGGGTGGAAAAAACGCGGGAAAAAACGCGGGAAAAAACGCGGGAAATAAGTGAAAGAGTAAAACAAATTTTAAAAAAGAGGGGGGAAGAAAACGTGACCCCCCCCCCCCCCCCCCC
>JASSKH010000019.1:5023335-5223335 GCA_031763025.1 Macrocystis pyrifera
GATTCAACCCGGTGTATTCGACCCCGCTCGGACGCGTTCTAGGTTAGAAGTGAAACATTTCCGCTAAACGTTTTTTTTCTGCTTAACGGGGGTTCCTTGGCCCAAAATCGTCGGAATGCCAATCTTGTTTCGAAATTGACTTCTTAATATACTTGGGCCATGGGAGTATTCATCGAGATTCAACGTGATATATATATTAAATCAGGGTTAAGGCAGGGTATGGAGCTCCTTAAGTGAAGAGCTCCAGAAAATAGGATTAACCTCGATCGTAGAACGCTTTTTTTTTTTTTTTGTCGGGGATTAAACCCTGTTTGCTTGTTGTGGCCGTAGAGCCAACTGGCCGTCGCTCGTTTGTCCGTTCTCATTATCGTATCTCTCATTATCGAATCGGCCGGAGTAAGTACCTCAACGTGCCACGGTGCTTACTCCCTAAGGTTTACTAGTTGCGGTCCGGGGATTCGACTCGTTGTATTCGACCGCGTTCGTCCGGGATTAAATCCTGTTTGCTTGCTGTGGCCGTAGTGTCAACTGGCCGTCGTTAGTTTGTCCCTTCCCACTATCGCACCTCTCGTTATCGAATCGGCAGGAGTAAGTACCTCAACGTGCCACGGTGCCTACTCCCTAATGTCTACTTGTTGCGGTCCGGGGATTCAACCCGTCGTATTCGACCGCGTTCGTCGGGGAATAAACCCTGTTTGTTGCTGTGGCCGTAGTGCCAACCAGCCGTCGCTCGTTTGTCCCATATCATTATCGTATCTCTCGTTATCGAATCGGCAGGGGTAAGCGCCTCAACGTGCCACGGCGCCTACTCCCTAATGTCTACTACGGTAGACGCGGTCCGGGGATTCAACCCGTTGTCTTCGACGGCGTTCGTCCGGGGTTAAATCCTGTTTGCTTGCTGTGGCCGTAGTGCCAACCAGCCGTCGCTCGTTTGTCCCTGCTCGCTATCGCATCTCTCGCTATCGAGTCGGCAAGAGTAAGCACCTCAGCGTGCCACGGCGCCTACTCCCTAATGTCTACTACGGTAGTCGCGGTCCAGGGATTCAACTCGTCGTATTCGACCGTGTTCGTCGGGGAATAAACCCTGTTTGCTTGCTGTGGCCGTAGTGCCAACCAGCCGTCGCTCGTTTGTCCCTGCTCGCTATCGCATCTCTCGCTATCGAGTCGGCAAGAGTAAGCACCTCAGCGTGCCACGGCGCCTACTCCCTAATGTCTACTACGGTAGTCGCGGTCCGGGGATTCAACTCGTCGTATTCGACCGTGTTCGTCGGGGATTAAACCCTGTTTGCTTGCTGTGGCCGTAGTGCCAACCAGCCGTCGCTCGTTTGTCCCTTCTCACTATCGCATCTCTCGTTATCGAATTGGCAGGGGTAAGCACCTCAACTTGCCACGGCGCCTACTCCCTAATGTCTACTACGGTAGACGCGGTCCGGGGATTCGTTGTATTCGACTGCGTTCGTCCCGCATTTAACCCTGTTTGCTTGTTGTGGACGCAGAGCCAACCAGCCGTCGCTCGTTTTTCCTTCTCACTATCGCATCTCTCGCTATCGAATCGGCAAGAGTAAGCACCTCAGCGTGCCACGATGCCTGTCTACTACGGTAGTCGCGGTCCGGGGATTCAATTCGTCGTATTCGACCGTGTTCGTCGGGGATTAAACCCTGTTTGCTTGCTATGGCCGTAGTGCCAACCAGCCGTCGCTCGTTTTTCCTTCTCACTATCGCATCGCTCGCTATCGAATTGGCAGGGGTAAGCACCTCAACGTGCCCCGGTGCCTACTCCCTAATGTCTTGATAGTCGCGGTCCTGGGATTCAACCCGTCGAATTCGACCGCGGGGGGTCCAACCCGTTGCACTACACCGTGTTCGTCGGGGATTAAACCCTGCTTTCTTGCTGTGGCCGTACTGCCGAGCAGCCGTCGCTTGTTTTCCCCTTCGGGGTGTAACCCTGCGGGCGCGGTCAGGCCTTCACGCCCAGCCTCCGTTGTCGAATTAATCGGTGTGTCACCCTTGGGTCGTCATCTATATACGTCGAGGCTGGGACCTTAGATATACTTGCTGTAGGTCTGTCATTAGCCGTAATGTATATACTGCCGAATGCCTGATATACCGTCACTAGTGGGCGCTGGCCGCAAACGTCTTAGCAGAGAACCTTTGCGCAGGGATGCTGCTGTACTGCAACGTATATACCCTCTGAACGAAGTACTAGAGGGCCGAATTCGGTACACAGCGCGCACGAACGTTCCGGGCATGATGAATTTTGATGTGGACGCTGAACACTCGCGAGTAGTAGCCTTTACGCCGTCGTATTGGGTAAATGCATTGAAGCTACGCCAGCTGTGACTTTGACCGATTGAAAGGTTAACACTCAACTTCGCCCGTTGCGTGGTTTCGGGCGTGCTTATTCGTTAAAAATTCATCGAACGATAGTACCCGCTCGCGCATACCTGGTGAGAAATAATCGAGTGTGGCCCGCAGTACTGAGGATTGTTTCGGATACGATTTCATGTTGAGCAGCCCGTTCTTCTTTTACTACCAGGTATGTACTCTACGCCCCAGCGAAACGAGGGTATGTGCAGCCCTATTTGTACGCTGTCGTAGCGATTCTGTGGTCGCTGCCAAGTGTAACATCGTTACACGTGCGTTCGCTGTGCGTGCGACCAATTTGTTACATGTCCGCCGGCGGTGAGTTTGGCCGATTGAATGGTTGACACTCGATTTTCGCCGCCGCATGGTACGTTGGGCGCGTTTATGTCCCCATGTACGGCCGTGATATTCAGCACTTCCGAAAGGGCAGTCGACGATAGAGGCGTGACGGTTTATGACAACTTTGTCGTTGTTGTTGTTCTCACATGAACTCATGTCCAAGGTCTTCAGTCCGTGGTCACAGGACAGGCTCCAACTCTGGAGCCGAAAATATAACCGCAGGAAATAAATATATAGAGTGCACTGGTACCAGGTATAAAGCATTTACAGTAATCGTGTCACGACCAGTCAACCTCACACCATATATCCCTGACCACCGCCGTACCTTTCCTCTAACCATCTGTGAAGGTGTTACCTGCTAAGCTATAGGGGTAAAAGACCGATCGATTACCCAGCCCAAGGTAACCCTTACAACACTCCCCCCCCCCCCTCTGAACGGCGGGGTCCTTGGGACGTCAGTACCGTATCCGGTCGTACGTTGACTTACCCAATTCGTTTCGATACCTGGGGAACGAGGGAGATGTGTTCAAAGTGAGATTCGAACCCGTGTCCTGTCGACGACGACAAATGTGAAGGTGTTACCTGCTTAGCTTTAGGGGTAAAAGATCGATCAGGTAAACAGCCCAGGGTACCACTTGTAACGCATCACTTTGACTTTCCAACTCTGTAGACAAGCCGTGGTCGCCGGTAGCTTCCCTTTCCCGCAGGGTTCCTCATTCCCACTGCTCGTCGCTTCTCAACGAATTTGCAAACTCGAGCTCTTGCGCTTTTCGCGATGACCAAGGTGCCTAAAGGGATTTTGACCCCGACCTCACACGAGTGTTCTTCTGTTGACAGCAGTTTTCTAGGGTCAACAGCGTAACCCGGAGGGACCGTATACGAAGACGTGCAATGAGAGCAAAACGAGGTACATCAAACCAAATCAAGTCAAGTACACTAAATAAATAAATAAACGAGAAAATGATAAATAAAGAAGCATTTCCGCGGGCCCGCGTGATTTGGGGTGATAAAAAGTGGTGCCTGCGTCACATTGCAAGGGGTCGTACAATACGGCCGCTGGGCGCTCACGTTGCTCGTACTGCTGTATGCAGGCGATTGATACACTAATCGAGATAATTGTTTTGGTCGCTTTCTCGGGTGTCTCCTGATCTCCAGCGCATATCTAGTGCGAAAGGGCGACCCCGGGTGGTAAAGGCCTCGTGGGGGGGTGGGGGTGCTGTCCGCTCCCATTGCCATCTGAGTGCGCGTATTATATGGCTGCCCGCTGTCATATTATATAAGAAGAGTGCACCGGGCATACCTGTACCTGTATATGATACCAGGTATATACTTGGCACTCGGTCCGCATGCCCCCGGCGCCTTCCTGCAGGCCGAATACATATTAATTTTCGGCTGTGCGACTACGGCTGAAGTACATCCACGATTCAATTGCGCTGTGATTCGTGGTATTCTACTCGTGCATGTGTAGCTACCGTAGTATCCACAGTACGTATGATATACCAGTTAAACAGTTGTTCGTACATACATATACTCGTACTCGTACTACTTGGCACTAGTCCGCATGCCCCCCGCGCCTTCCTGCAGATCGAATACATATTAATTTCGGCTGTGCGTCTACGGCTGAATTCCATCCACGATTCAATTGCGCTGTGATTCGTGGTATTATACTCGTGCATGTGTAACTACCGTAGTATCCACAGTACGTATGATACACCAGGTAAACAGTTGTTCGTACACACATAAACTCGTACTACCAGGGCATTTCTCGGGACTCATTTTCGACTCCCAGGCCAAATCCCATGGGAATCAGATACTCCAGGCTTTCACGGCAGTATTGGTATGGGCGTTGAGTCTGGCCACAGCGGGGACTCCCCCAGGCAGGTTCGACAACAACTACGGGATTCGACTGGATGGGTGGTATACGACCTACAGCAGTAGCCACGATTAGATTAGAGGGGATTGTCAGTGCGGGGTCCGGCCACCGCGGTATTCCCCGGGATGGGTTGAACTCGGAACCCGACACATGTACGTGCATACCCTGTCAAAGTGCTGTCATCGGCGGGTCGGGTTGAATTCGTAGCATGTGCGAACTTTATTCACGGGATTTGGCGTATCCTGGATTTTGCGGGACGTGTCTGTGCGGGCACGGGATATGTGAATTTTCACGGGACTCGTGTGTGCGGGAACGGGATTCGTCGTAGAATGCGTGGGGGCGGGAACGGGATATAATAATTTTCGCGGGGCTCGTTTGTGCGAGGTGCGGGGACGAGATTTCACATGTGTCACGGGCCACAGAAAATCCCGAATCCCGCCCAAAACCGCGGGATAAGTCCCGCTGGAAAACCCATTAGGAAAAAAAAAAAAAAAAAAAAAAATGCTCTGATGCGTAATAGCAACCGATACCACGCACCTCGTATCATACCTCATGAAAGTGATGTACGTACGAACAGGTTCCGTATACGTACATAACATGCTTGGTTGGAGCGGACCTGTTCGTTCTGAAAGAAAGTGCATGCTCGAAAATAGATAAGACATACCAGTATACCTATTAATAGTATCTATTCGATGTTATCGGAGCTTTCGTCTGGCTCGCACGCGTCGATATGCGTACCTGGTACGTGTACTCATAGTAAAAAAGTTCCTGCAAACGATTGACGGCGGCGCGTTTCACTTCAAACTGCGGTCTGGTCAAGAACCCCGAAATAGACCACGAACATACGTATGTCATGCACGCAATGGACAAGGAAGCGGTGTACGTAAACGAAAGCGGACATTTGATGAACTGCTGTCTCACCGAACGTGAAACGACCCATGAACCATTCGGTACGTGCTGGGATAATGATAACCCACTCCTTGAATTCTGCAGCTTCAGATTTGGTCTCCCTCGTACAAAGAGTTAATTATATATCGGGCATGAGGCAAAATAAAAAACCCCGAGTACGCGCGAACGAAGGATCATTCCCAGCTTGCAAAGATGAGTTTCGACGAAACACTGGATCTTACAGCTGTCCCAATGATCAATATAGTATATATCGGAGGGCACACGACGTACATACCGGTACATAAAGGCGAAGTCAGCGTACGTATGGACCAGATGCCTACTCGTACATGGTACACAGTACAGTAGTAGTAGAGTAGTAGTACGAGTTGCAACAAAACAGAACCAAACAAGCAAACAAAAAAAACAAAAAACAAAAAAGAGACGAGGGGATCACGTCAAACCTATTCAAATGTATAGAGTACACCTGGAAGAGGAGACATACATGATAAATAAAGAGCCGATGCTCGACGCGGATTCTCCCAAAGCAAGACGTATACCCGGCGCGCGTGTGTGGGTGTGCTTGCGTGCTTGTGTTGCCCGGTTCGTGTGAGACGTGCACTGGGGTTCTTCCTACCTCTTCTCGGTCGTACCGTATCCACTCACTTATCATGAGAAAAACCAAACGGTCAGGTGGACGTGATATCTTACGTGAAAGATTTGCAGCCGCTCGCCCTCTCGAAGAAACCAGAACGTGGGAACTGATTACGTACTCGTACAGCAGCAGTAAACAACCTTTCTTTCCGTTCGTACAGCAGTAGAGGGATTTATCATCGCAGTAAAACCTCGTTCGTGGTTACACTACACGCTCAGAAGCCACCAAACTAATAGTATCGACTCCACCGGGGTCTCGCGAGGCGCTGAGTTCTTCGTGGTCCCAGTTCACTCCGACGTCCGACGCCGGCGCCCGGCTCCTTCTGGCGCGGGCCGATGTTCTTGTCGTACTCCACAGTCAGCATTACATGGGACAGGTCCGGATTTCAGGTCCTTCTTTCTTTGCATTTCAGCCAGTTCCGCACCCGACGAAAAGGGAGCGGGGCGGCCGCCGCAGCGATCGCTGCATTCGTCATAAGCTCTGTTTTTTCCTAGCCTCTTTCTACTTTGTCGTGCTGTTGTAGAGCTGCGATATCGCTCACGGAGTGATACTCAATCACTGTCTCCCCATACAACAAGGAGGCTTGCCCGAAAAGGGATCCACCCTGCTGGCGTCCCCTCTTTTCTGGTCCAGATTACTAGTGGTGTGTTTTCCCCAAGACCACGGAGTTTGGGTGCGCTTACGTTTGGCGTGCGTTCATACCTCAACCTTTCACAGCTACTCCCAATACTTGGGAGTAAAGCAAAGTATGTTCGTACACTCGCAGTATTTCGGGGGGGTTTTACTCCAGATACTGCGAGTACCCGCAGTATTTTGGGGTTCTGTACTAATGTACTACTAAGTCAGATACTACTGCGGACACTTTCGGGCTCGCACTACTGTAGTTTGGGGTTCGCTACTACTGCTGTTGTCGATACTCCTGTTGTGCAAGCATCTCGGGGTTCCATACTGCGGGTACTGCGAGCGAGTACCAGTCTAGCAGTATTCCGTCCGTTGATAGTGTGATCGTACCGCTTCTGCGAGTACTGGCAGCACCGAAATACCCTCAATATGCCGAATATACTCCGAGTATGAAGTATACCGTCTGTGCACCGTGTCGACAATTCTCAGGCCCATTGTTCGGCACAAAACACTCACAGATAGTCCCACGAGTGAGAGTTGCAGCAAATTACTTTTGCTAGGGGGACAACTCGGGTACTTAGAGCACTGGCAGTATTTCTGGAATATGAACTGCCAGTACTCTCAGTATCTCGAGATTCTGAACTGCGGATTGCCTGTACTCTAAGTATTTCGTGTTTCCATACTGCGGGTACATGCTTGCCTGTGCTCTCGGGGTTCCATACTGCTCATACTCTCATTACTCTCAGTATTTGGGCCTTCTCAGCACTCGCAATAATTTGACCGCCAGTGCTCCAATACTCTCAGTACTCGGACTACGATCTGTTCTCGAGCATTTATCTGTGAAACCCTTATGTTACCCTGAGCACCAAGAAACATTTATTTTGGGGGGATATGTACGACGTATTGCATGTATGTGCTGCATTTTACTCCGCTGGTCACAGAAGTATTAAGGCGCAACCCCGACCTCACGCAATTTGTTTGTACTTCCGTTTACGCCGCATACATTGAAATGATTTCCTCAAGTGATCTGTTCTGGATCAATATCCACTTACCGATAATGATCCCACACTATTTCCACAAACAGTATAGTCTGTCCTCAAAAATATGTGTGTGTTCTTCACATGAATGATGAGTGGATGCAGCTACTACTTCTGAACATGTGTACAGGATTTCGTACGAGTAATATTTCGCTCTTGCACCACTCCCCTAGGCACCTCCCGGAGGGGAACCTTGTACATAGTATACGAACTGCTGGTGCTCTCAGCCAGTACAAGTATACCGGGGACCTTCTTTCCACGTTTACCTGGTTAATATACCGAACAGACATGTTCTGGAAACAAACGTAATGCTCCCATAAAAAGTTTGAATTCCAAAACATCCCCCAGAAAAAACCTAGGTACAGCTTGCTATTAATAGGCCCACGATTCTTAAAACGGAAAGTTCCAAACTTTTGGAAAGCCCCGATTTCGCGGCAATATCGGCTTCAGAGAAAACTCAGGCGGATGTTAATTAATAGTTCGAAGCGGCGAGAATCCGAGTCCTCGATAGACATCGATCGACAAAACCAAGGACTGTGTCATGAATTATGAACGGAGTGCGCTCGTGAAGGTCCCCGACCTACCCTAGGGTCCCCGTGTTCAAACAATCAAGAATGGCCGGTGACATGTGGCCGGCGCTGGCCAGGCGTATGATAGGCAAACAAATGGCCGCTGGTCTGCACAAAAAAAGAGATGACGAAAAAAATCGATTCGATAACAAAAATAAAAATTAGGTTCGCGAGAAGACCATAATATGTAGGACGCCGGCGGCAAGCTCTCGCACGCTAGACCATGGATCCACCTGAACCAATGGATATCTCCGAGGCCGTCATCTATAGCTCTAGGCCTTGCCCGACACCAATACCGCAGGCCGTGGGCTGAGTCTATGTCGAGATTTTCATCGACGTGTTGACAATTCGCAACGAGGAAAAACGAATTGCGCCGCCTGCAGCCGGTAAAAAAAAAAAAAAAAAAACTCTTCCACAGCGGCGGCACGAGGATATCTTCGGCTGTTCTTTGAAGGCAACAGTTTTCAAAGTTTTTTTTTACTTCGCGTCCCTAGTGTCAAAGATTTTACATGTTCTATATTTTGTATATACGCGTATTGCTCTTTGTTTCTGGTCATATCACGCCCTTTGGGGTCCCTCCACGTCCGGATCGATATTATAGAGATACTGCTTGTTCGTCGTAGCGGTAGAGGAATCGCTTGCCGGGGAATAGCCCAACCCGTATGTTGCCGATTTTCGTGAGTACAATGCTATATGGTTGAACCAAGCCCAATTCCTGCCTTCTGGGTATCCGAAATGGCGTCCCGGATCCCGAAAAAACTATTGCCATTTTCTAAGGGACCCGGTGTATTACCCCGCAGGCACTTGTGTATGTTGATCATCGTTCATTGACTGGTACGTACATATTGAATAATTCGCTGTCTGCCCTACCGGAGAAAGTGTTACCAAGTTCCAAAACCGTCCAAGAGGAGAGAACCCCACTGGTACTTCTACATATTATTCAGTTTTCGCTAGCAGCTCTGGCGTATCTCCGTTGTCTGCCGCACCGGAAAAACTATTTCCAGGATGAGAAATGTCTAAAAGGGGATTACCACGCTGGCACTCTTGTACGTGTGTATATTGATCCTCTTTTCCTGGCTGATATATCTCCGTTGTCTGCCACACCGGAGAAACTATTGCAAAGTATCAGAAATATTATTAAAGGGGTTACCCCGTGATCACTCTTCTGTGTACTAGTTATCTTTCCCTCGCTGCTACGTATATACATCTCCGTTGTCTGCCACACTGGAGAAACTATTGCCAGGTGTAGACAGTCTAAGGGTCGATTTTTACGACGCGTATTATACTTCGTTTTTCCTGAGATGCGGCATTTCAACAAATTCAGCGAGGGTTGAATCTTATCGAGTACGTGCCTCAGTTGGCTCGCGAAATAATCGTCCGCCCGGCACAGAACCGTCCGCTACAGCAGCTGCGCTCGCAGAAGCTATCCGTGCAGTGGTCCCACGGTCATCGGCCCGACTCGTAGGCAGGTGTCGGTGCCTCGGGGAGTGAAATCCATCACGAACTCGTCACGCTACAACGCCCAACGCCACAAAGTTTATTGCCCTCACCAAGCTCAGTCTGTCGGCCACCTCGGTGCGGTCACATTGTGAACTCAGCTACGAGAGCTCAGAAAGCTATTGTGTTTTCTGCGTTCGGTGATGACTTGCGAATGGCCTTGGCAATGACCCTTGTCGGCCTCATGCGCTCGCGAGTGGTGGCACAGCTCGAGCGGTGGTGTTGCCCGATCCTCTATAGCCTTGTACCTAATTTTCCTGAAAAACCCTAAAAACTTAAAGACGTCATTTTTCGGAATCGGATTTTTTCGGCTTTTCCCGAAAAAAAAATCGGGAAAATACCTAATAGAAACTGACAAACACTCCTCGATCCCAAGAGTGGATTATTCCGCAAACACTTAATTATATATCATACATTGATCCTTTTTCCCTGGCTGGGGTATCTCTTTCGTCAGCCGTACTTACTCGGCCCTTTGCCCGAACCCAACGTCGCAGTAGGAGAGCAGCTAGTAGCGTCATCGTGGGAGGACGACGGCTGACACCGTCCAACGACCGTTCTCCCCTTATCAAAGTCGACGTAAGCTGATAAAGAATAAATATCGAGTTTATTCTGAGATGTCTCCCTTACACTTGAGTTTATTTTGGCCAAGGCTCGTTCGTGCCTTAGGGAGAATACGTCACACATCATATTTCCAAGAAGGCGCATATCGCGAAATCACAAGGCAAGGCACAAAAGCTTGAGATGAGGTGCAGGTCATTCGAGCAACCAATCGCGGAAGGGGCCCTGGGCCGCTGCGATAATAAGCTCTGAACGTGCCCCCTCTACCGCAGCCTTGGTCCCCCTGCGATCGACCAGGTCCGGACTAGCCACTGTAGGGAGCACGGGGCTACGGGCGTATCGCAGCATACCTTGTATATTGTAGGTGCTCGGCCCTCTGGTGCGTCCTCCGGTAATATCAGCGGGAAAACAAAATAGTTCGGAGGCCTCGCTTGAGCACCTTTACATCTATCTACTGGTACATCGCCCAGAAACTTACCTTGAGAGACGGAGAATAAATGTCCAACTGGATGAGCGACAGTCACAAAAACAATACTGGTATGTTGGTTCGTGGTCTACTGAAGGTACCAGGTATAGAGTATAACATATACAAAAGGGTGTTCCAACGAATTGAGTAGGTCTTCAGTCAGAAACCTTATGGTCACAACTTGCTTCGTAGCTCCCGTCCTCTGGCCAGGCTAC
This sequence comes from Macrocystis pyrifera, assembly GCA_031763025.1. Taxonomy (NCBI): domain Eukaryota; class Phaeophyceae; order Laminariales; family Laminariaceae; genus Macrocystis; species Macrocystis pyrifera. The sequence goes on from JASSKH010000019.1 coordinate 5,034,415, forward strand.
ACCACTGAAAGGGGCAAATGGCAAGACGACAAGGTGGCAGCGGCAAGTCACAGGCAAGTTCGGTAGTACGTAAATCAACAAAGCAGGAGATTGTCTTTCGGAAGGTTCGGATTCCAGACAAGCCTCCGTCCCTTCCAAAGCCCATCAGCTTGAGCACAAATTCGCTCTGGCCAACAGTAGTTATGGCGGTCATCACACTAGCTGAGATTCGACTCGTGTCCCCCGTGTCCAGTAGGCTTGGCACAATTGACGTTCAAGACACAGGCACTTTTACAACATGACCTCGCCGTTGCCTTTCGGGGAAATCATCCCTCGTTCACAAAACGATGTGTATGTTATGCAGAGCAGCTGGCTCTCGAGGTTTGTCACTCGTCTGTGATGGGGCGTATTTAACGCGCTATATCCAGGGTGTGTCTTCGGTCAGATCGACTGGTGCGTGAGGGATGTTGCAGTAGAGACTCCCGACGAGCGTATATATGTATGTGCATGATATGTCGTTTGATCATCTTCGTCTCACTTGGATCGGTCTTCAACGTGCCTTGCTCGATGTATTGATTTTTGAAAAGAGAAAACTGCTCAGAGCGCCTAGCGAGGGTAGACGCAATTCAATGCGAGCCGACAAAGTGAAGGAAGAAAGGGCAGAAGTCGTCTCCAGAAAAAATTTAAAGCAGGTACCGTAGGGGGGAGAGGGGGAGACGCCAGCTTTGTGACCCCCGATCTGAGTTACACCTAGGGAGGGGAGGAAAGAAGGCAGAGAAAAAAACTCCATGGAAAAAACAAGTTGATGACGGTCAAGCACAATGAGGGCGGCGGCCATCAATCTAAAACTGAGCAGTAGGAGAATAGGTGTACCTGATCATGGCGCGCGTGGCGGCCCGAAGCTTTCATCTCGCCGGTACTGCCTCTTACAACCTGCGCTATGCCGTGCACTCGTCGTATTCCCAACCGTCTTGCTACTTCCCCCCCCGGGATAACGCAATGCAAAAACCGTTTTACCCGTTTGAAACTTCTGGTCGGCCTAAAGGCCAAACGTGACGTACCCAGGTGACGATTCATGCAGATTGGTCATATATATGTAGCAACCAGGTGCATCCCGGCTAGGGGTTGCTACCTTGATGATTACTGGAACACCACAGGAAGGAGTTAATATTCAACACGCTCGTAGCATATGAAGAACTTTGAATATAGGGCATCGTGTGTTTTGGAGCATGTTACATGGCACCGGTCAAGCACAACAGAAATTCAATTAAACATTTGGTGCTTCCTATTTCTCAACGATCAATTACGACCTCCCATGTCTACTCTGTAGCTTCGTTTCACCTCATCACCATTTGTGTATGTACGCGTTCAGTATTGCTGGGTCGCAGGTCTGTGCATACCCTGGATCGGAAGCTTGCAGTCGACCTTCGTAGTCCTTCTAGTTATCGGCTATAGCCCCATGCATATCCTACATGATCGGGAGCATCCTGTTGAACTTCGTAATATCACCATTTATGGGAAAGAGGGTACGTGCGTACCCTCGGTTATCCTATGTTTGCGGTTGAAATTCGCAATCCCAACCTTTCTGGGCCACAGCCCGGTGCATACCCAATATATCGTCTACAACAATTGCTCTCAATCTTTGCGATCAATAGCAAGAAACAGTACGAGCCACTCATTTCATTTAATTAACACTAAATATGATTTCAGACTTCAAGACATTCTCACCATCTCCTGTACCAACTGCTGTAGTACTACGAGTGAGTGCGTGTAGAGGTGGCAAAGGTCACCTTTGGTTCGAATTACATCGTACGCAACATCACCACGTTGCTTGTCGTAGTGCCTGGGGTACACACCGTAGAGGGTGTTTACCACCACCTTGAATCAAAAATGTCCTGGGAGGGGTCGTTACCGCGCCAACGTACCGCAGAATTGGTCGGCATCCCCTGTTCATGCCTTACCGAGCACGGTCGCTGCCATTCTCAACCAGAATCGCTACAAATAAAAGCGGTTTTCATCATACAATACACCTATTTATACTGCTGTACCGGATCCTGAATTTCGCTGTGCTAATTCCACACCGAACGTGAAAAACCGATACCATGGGCAAGCCCGGGTCTGTTTCCGTTGAAAAACTATAGATGCCGTGTTCCAACGTGTGACCCCGGCTCGTCTGTCTAAATACACGTTTTCGATGACGCTATTCGATCGAGATGAACATCAACAAACAACATGGACAACACCAAAACACCAGCACAGCTAACGGCGGTAGTAGAACAAAATTTTCAAGCAACATACCCCTCCGCCCTCTGCAAATAGTATACCTTCCCACCGGAACAAAGGTAAAATGGCGAGAAAATGACGAAAGCACAGCTATCCAATTACAGGTAATTTTATAACGTGTTGAGGCAACAATCCACAAGGTTTAAAAAGCTGCAGGCAAATGCAGCTGTCAGTGCGAGAGACCCCGACACGGCCCCGAAGGCTAGGAGGGGGGGCAGAAGCAGATCCAGTCTAGGAACGACCTGTGCCATGGCAGCGACTGATTGTGTCTAGCTCAGCCCTTCGACGAGCACGAAAACAGGCCCCTTCGCCCCGTTATGCACCACCGACTTGCTCAACTGCAGCTTTGTGTCGACTTGCCAAGCTCCGTTGCTGGCGACAGTCTTGTGGCCAAATCTCTCTACCAAAAACCTCAAAAAACTGAAACGTTTATCCGCGATTCAAGCTGCTGGCGCTAGCGTTCTGGACAATGTCGTCGACCAAAATCTCAAAACTCGATCGTTTCTCCGCCCCTACAAGCAGGTCGGAGGTTTGTATAGGCCGTAACCGCTTCGAGCCAGCACCAGATAACGATGCACCCATGCAAGCAGGCGTCGGAGAAACATACTCGCAGGTCTGCATCGCGTCCGACGAGATAGGTCGATCTCCGAGATACAAGCAGACTTAAGCTTTCAATAGACCGTAATCGGATCGAGCATGCCAGTCGGTAGCGCTACTCCACCATACAAGCCAGTCCGAGTGTTCCAGAGGCCGAAAACTGCGTCGAGTCAGTGAGGTAGGTCGCACTCGAACATACACCAAAAGCTGGTGGGAGTTTGTTCTTCGGAAAATTGAAACATGTCTCTTCGCGTCAGGTTTTCGCCAGTTAAGCGCAAATCGGTTCCTGCACTGTCTTGAAGCACGACGCCATGTCGGTATCGTAGTACCAGCCCTCTGGATAAGTGTTTTTGTGCACCTTGTTTTCGATGGAATCTTCAAACCTTCCGAACAGTCCAGAGTGGAAGATGTTCAACTGTGCGTTGAGATGCCAGCCATCCGTGCGAGCGAGAACGGAGGAAACAAGCCACACGAAAAGCAAAGGTAAAAGCGAGGAAGGCGGGAAAATTCTGTGTTTTAGAAAGTGTTTCATTTATTTCCATCCTCCGGCGGGTTGGTTAAGATCAAAGCTCAAGCTCGCACCACCGGTACGCAAGAAAAATACGGGTCGTCTCAATTAAACCCGTCACTCCCCGATGCAAAAAGCAGACCCAGCTGCTGCTATACCTTGGTCGCGTAAGCATGGTGATCCGACCTGACCCCCGATGTCTTCCCTGAGATTTATATATTAGATATGTGCTCTCTGACGTGTCCTTCCCTAAAGCTTTCCTGAGGCTCCTCTATCGCGTGAGGCAAGCTTTGCGCCCCGCCAAAAAAACGGGTCTTCAGAAACATCGCAGGCTAGAACTGATACACAATATAGTGGGTTTGCAGATAGCGATATGCCATACACACCGGGTAGTTTGATAGGTGATGAACCCCCCCCCCCCATCAGTGGGAAATACTTGGGCTATACTAGAATCGACTAAAACCCACGCCGCATGGCTTGTATGACATCGGTCAGGATATCTGTAGTGCAATAACGACTCAATAAGATATTGGGTTTTGTACTGTATGGTATGTGGCGGTTTGCTTGGATAAAGGATATCTGATATCTGTAGTGCAGAAACGACTCAATAGGATAGTGGGTGTTGTGCTGTATGGTATGGCGGTTTGTTTGGATGTGAAACCGCCAGTACAGGCAGCTTCGACACGCCTCTGTGCTGTGAGATAATAATTCACTCTGTTTTTGCTCTACCCGAACCTCTGCCCAGCGCTAGCTACTGCGTGCTCTTCTGCAGCAGCGCCGTCACCACTGCATGCTCTGCTGCTGCTGTAGTATCGACAACGTCTACAGTAGATGGTACACGCCTACTCGGGTACTATTTAGCAAGTATGCGTCTGCTCTTGTGGATACAACCGTGCTCAACCGCGTTGAGAGAACATGGGAAAAAACGTCGAGGTTGCACAGGGGTACACTGGTTTTTCAGACCTCGTTTTTCTCGACCGACAACGGTTGAGCGTGCTAAAAGTCGAGCATTGTACTGTCGCATGGCTCTCTCTCTTGACCACACTTTCCCGAAAACACCTTAATGTTCGGTATTGGCAACCTTAACCTACCCGTTCTGGAAACATCGAGCGCTGAAGAATAAAATAGCACCCTTGTGCGAACTCAACGCTCTCTACGGTACAACGACAACTAGCGGCCGCCATGACAGCGCACCAACCATTGACCGTGCAGAAACCGCTGTTTGTTCGTCTACACCGGTTGTTCGGTTCAGGATGAATGTGTTTTTTGCGAGACACGGAGATTTTCTGAATTACACTGCACCGCAGAACAGAAAGCTCGGTCGAGCTGGCTGAGGGCTGCTTTACGAACGACCTCCCGACATTCGAACTGCTTATGCCATTTCTGAATGCGTCCAACCGAGAACATGCTCAAGTTGACTACTGTTCGATATATCCTGAAGAGCGAGTTCTTGGCTAGCGGCACCCAAACTTTACATCCACGCACGTATTTTTGCGACTACGGAGCTTGTGTCTCTCTAGGATGAACATTTGGCAAGAACATTGAGTGTGCCGGATTTCGACTGGCGAGAAATGTGAATTTCTACTAGGGGCGATTGTCGCGTGCGGTACACGGATGGATGTCAACAATGGAACGTATGTACCGTTCCGAAACGGTGGGAGTCGGCCTGGCTTTCCTCAAGCGCCAGATCCCGCAGCGCCATGCGAACCAATACAAACACCTAACGTAGGTCACCAGACAAATTTACGAGGGCGCGGGTATATACTGCCTGATTATGACCAGAACGACCCTACGGCAGTCAATATCCTAGATTTTTTCTTGAAACTTCCCCCCCCCTCTTTTCTCCCCCCCCAGCCAGTCGTAGCTCAGATCTGGGTCCACACAGCAGGCTCTCTTGCGGTCTTGCCTTGCTTTTTTTGTCGCGAGAAGGCACCAGGCTTCTTTTACTTCTTCCCTCGTCGAATCGCGCCGGATTATTTATGTGCCGTATATATACGCCCAACTACACACACCGGTGTAATCTTGTTGGCGACTTACCCAGAAATTGTTGTAGTCAGACTGCTCCATCTTCCACACTTCGTCCCGCTCGGAGTATACGTCGTTTCTGTAGACGACGTTGCTTGTCGGGTGGCCGTTGATGTTTCCTTCCGCCTCCACTTCGTCGTTGCCACGGTCTGAGCGTTGCAAAAGACGCCAGCACCGTGCGCAGGGGAGAGGGTCGATTTCGTGCTGCACGTTAGAGGGGCTGGGAACACTTGCAAGAAACGTTTACATTGCGGTCAATCTGCGCCAAATATACGCACTTCTTATCCCCTTTAGAAACGCAGTCCCGTTTTGGGGACAGACTACCTAGAGTTCGACTGGTTTATCCCCAAAACGGGACTGCAATTGAAAAAGGGTTAACCAACTCTAGTGGTTAAATAAGCGAACTTATTGACCCCCTCTGGGTTAGATCTAATAAACGACTTCGTAACCCACTCTGGGCTGAGTGAAGAAACTCTGGGCTGAGTAACGAAGCATACTAACGCCCCCGTGCGTTAACTAAACGCATGCTAAAGTCATTCTACTGTAGGCTGAAGGTAGATATGAACCCGCTCTGGGTGCGAACGCTATTCTCAGCCCATTTCGAACTGTACTCGCGTTTGTCGGGACACGGAAAAAACAAAATGGAGTTGGGTATGAGTTACCATTCACAGTTACTAACTAGTACCGGGGTGCTATTACATACAGTATCAACAATTTTAGTAATACATAGTAACGCATACTGCCGTAGTAGTGAGAACCTAATATGGTGTGTGAACATAGGGGGGATATATGGTTATGGGGCTCATCGCGAAGTCTGACTGCAATGTATTACCCTTGGCCCCCGTACTACAACAGCAGTAACTGTAGCAGTTGCGTAGTGACGCGATTTCAAGCAGAGGGGATACGTTTCAAGCACTCACACATGTAGAAGGCAAATCTGGCTTTTTCGTCCGAGCCAACTCTGATGACATTCTTGTACACGCGGTTTCGGTTGGCCCCGTTGCTCCACCGCACACCGTCTACGGCGCACACAGAACGGCACAGAAAAAAAGAGAACAAACGTATCGCACAAGAGGTGCGTGCGTGGTCAGCTGACGGTATAGTCGCGAAAGAACGAACATCTGGAAACAGGATCACGCGCAGCAAAGAAGAATATGCAACTGCTAGATACCCGTAGATCAGACATACATACAAGGTATAGAAATATGGCCGAAAGGCAAACCAAATATCCAAAGCAACAGCAATAGCAACAGAGCCTCCTCTTCATTCTTCACTGGAAACTTGCCTGGTACAAGATTTTCTTCATTTCTGGACGATGCCATGGCCTAGGTGTCAAGTAAAAAAGCACGCACACACATTTGAGATCGAGCATTTTCTCGACTCATCCTTGCAAGCTGCGTGGGATACTAGTGATACTAGTGATACTTCGATCGCGCGAGCGACGGGTTTTGAGAGAAAACAAAATCAGACAGCTTTGGAACTCAAGGGAGGTTACATATATTAGAACATAAACCGTATGCATATAATATCCATACGGTATACTCCCTGAACGTGTTACAGCATATATATATATATAATATATACACCAGGTATCGAACCATAACGTAAAGCACAAACCACGTTTCCGTGACATGGAGTAATTCCTCAATTGAGGAGCCCCATCACTCATAACGTGTTTGGCCCGAATGTGCTCCTCCTGCTGTAGCACGCATCCCATGACGAAAGCTACCCTTCGGGGGGAGGGTTTACCACCATTTCCGCTACCGAGTTTAGGCCACTAGGGCGAGTAGGGTGGCTTTGTACCTCTCTCAAAAATTGCAAGGCTGTTCACGGGTCGGGTCAAAGCTCACGGGTCGAGCCGAATGGGGTCACCTAACCCGACCCGAACCGACCTACCCCGACCGGTGAGATTTCGAGTATCTTCTGACCCGACCGGACCCGACCCGTGGGCTGAATCATGACCCGTGAACAGCCCTGAAAAATAGGATTCAAAATATTTTTTTGGAAGCAGTGTAATGAGCAAATCCCAAGGCGGTACATCTATCACGAAATGCCAAAAAATAACTCAGGCTTGAGGCTGGAACATTAAAACAATGTTGTAGTCACTGTCCCGAGCGGATCTAACCGGCTCGAGGCAAAGGACCGAAAATTGTCTCCCCTCTCTCGTAAGTAGCACCAGTCTCATCTATCCAACATCCTTGGGTAGGTCCTCACGGAAGGAGTTCGGTCGGTATATAAACGTTGTGCAGCTGAACAGTTCACCCCCGGTACCTGCCGCAGCACGCTTCTGCTTGCCGAAATAATGCCTCTTTTGCGGCACGTACGGAAACAAAACGCGCTTGACTATGTTTCCGGGTGGAACCGTTTTTTATTCGGGATGCTGAAAAAACAAGAAACGAGAAAGACGCGGTGGGCCCTCCATTGACAAAGAGCTGATGAACACGAGAACACTGCAACCACCGTTAACTCACGTTTGTTGCTCTCGAAAGTGTTCCTCATGACCCTGCAGTCGGAGGTCTCGTACAGAGCCAATCCAGCGTCCCCGTTGTCGTAAGAGTGATTTCTCTTGACGATCGCGCGGTCACAGGACCGGTGAAGCATGATTCCGTTCTTCCCGTTGTTGTAAACCTATCAAATGTTGGGCAGGTTGGAACGGAGGTGAGATGGAATAAGCGGCTGCGTCGTGAATGTTTATGGGCGTTCGAGAGGTGCACGAGGAACAATACAAGTAGTGACCATTACAAGGATTATCAGCCGCACCGAGTACAGTCTAAGATGCCGGGACTCTCTATCCTGTCCTCTTATCTCTATATTTCCCTACCTCGCCCTTCATGAACGTCTCCCCTGTTAAAGCTTCATCCCCCACCCCCACCCCCCCACCCCCCCTTCTCTCTCTCTCTCGCTCTATCTCTCTTTGCATCTCTCTCGTATGTCTCAGTCGCGAGACAGCCCGTGGGCGACGAATCCAATCCACTGCCAAATGTGTCTAGATGACGGCCTTGCTCTACAACGGCTCACCGTGTTCTTGGAGATGGTGATGTCGGTGCATCTCTTCGACGCGACTGATGCAAGAACCCATCCAATACAGCAGATTGTCCGACAAACAGCAGCAGCACAACGGGGAGTCGTGGAAACGAAGGCGATAAGAGGCTTTGGGGGATACGAAAACGTGTGCCAACGTGAAAATGGGGTATTCCCGCTGAAAAACGGCCAGCCAGAAGCATTAGCAAATATTGGGGTGTGATTTGGCACCGAGCTTGCCGGGAGACGGCGGGGGGGGAGTAACTCGGTTTCATCTTGCGACCAGCCGGTTGCTTTCATCCACCCTGGCTGGGTTCGTCGGGCGACTGCGCACAACAGAGGGAAATAATGAGACACTTCTCGGCAGACTCATATCATGAGGGGGGGAGGGGGGGGGAATTCTCTAGTGAAGGCTTTACCTTGCACTACATCCTCTCGAATTCCATTCGACACCTTTGAGCAGCTACTACTGCTCCTGCTGCTGCTGCTTGTGAATGTTCGACAAAATCATTATATCTACTCACAGTTCACTCCGACACCTTTGACCAGCTACTACTGCCACTGCACCAGCTTGTAAAGGCTCGACATTGCATTACATCTGCTCTAACTTCACTCGACGCCTTTCACCAGCTACTACTGCAGCAGCACGAGCTTACGAGCTTCCGTCCGTTTCCTTCTCTCTGCATCGAACTTGTTCAATTTTTTCCGGGGGTACTAATCCGCCCTTGCGTTTAACTCACTTATGCCGTGCCAGCCGTTGTTGTAGACAGTGTTCCCGATGATCTGGACATTGTCGCTGTCATCATGGGGGTCGAACCCGTAGCCGAAGTTGTCGTACACCTCGTTGTAGTTCCACTTCCCACCGTCGTGTCCCCAGGAATAGTGCCCGAACCACTGCACGTCAGCACGGATTTCCACACGCCGAGAGTAACGAAAACTTAAAGAAGGTGTGTGATCGGTGGGGAATACGAATCGCTTAAATCTTAACCACGAGTAAGTGGAAGACACCTCGAAGCGTTGTTTGTTTTCACTGTTTTGGTTTCAAGTTTAATTCTCCGGCAAATCCGTAAAAATAATTATGAACAACCCTTTAGAAACCAAACTCCCTTTCAAGGGCTAACTCCCTTAGAACTACAGTAGAGTCGAATGGACATTTGTGAACAGCGCAGTGATATAGCGGTAAATTACCTTGCAGCAGAAACCTACTTTTGACTCTATTACCTAGTGTTTTGTCTTCACAAGGAACTGCGGTCCTAAACGGGCTGAGCTCACCACACTTCCACGTACCAAATTAGGTGTCTCATTAATTTAACTCGTCGCTCTCGATGCAACAACAGAACCAGCTTTTGCTTCCACCGCTCGCTGTGGTCCCCGAAGTAAGAGAGACCCTTGGCCCTTTTGAGGACTGCAGTCCCGTGTTGGGGACATTTTTTCATTAGAATTTGAGTGGTTTGTCCCCACAGGAACGTCAGTACTGAAAAGATTTAAAACGCTGCTGGATAAAACAGCCAAACACCACTCCCCGACCCACCAGCAACCACCGAACACACACATGCTACTGATATAGTTCGGTTACGTTCATGCCTGTCATATACCACGTAAGAGGCGTTAAAGACCTAGCTAGCTAATGCAAAAACACGATCCTACGCGAAAACGTACAACACTGTGAACACATGCAGACGACTTTTAGATTGGTTACATGCCTGCCATATGTCAGGTAGGCATAAGGGCCTTTTCCCAACGCCAAATGGCTGTTTCGAGGTAAGGGGTTATAATCCCTTCGAGAACTGCAACCACTTCTTTGGGACATACTACTTGAAAATGGTGTAGGACACTATTTAGTAGTCGTGAGAGGGCTATTAGCGGTGCTTCTCACGTTGTGGTGCAAGGTGGACGACGTGATGTCGCCCTTAACGCCATAGTTGAGACCATTGTCGTCGTCGTAGATGTCGAGGTTGGTAAGGTCGTTGCACAGACCTCGGGCTTTGTAGGAGATGCCATAGGACTCGGAGGCGTCATAACCAAGATCTGACGGCAAGAAATAGAAGGGTTGGGGTTCTCATTTGTTGTCTGAATTAGTCATTTGGCCATTGACCACGCATGCTCCCTCGATGGAGCCCCGTGTGTTCTACAACCACCTCCAACAGATGGGGAGGCGGGGTGGCCTTCAGTGGCGAGCCTTAGCCTTGCGCTAAACTAACACCTGCATGAAATACACCGAAGATTTTTGGGATCCTACTCGGGGAGTACGTTTGGTAGAGTTACTGTACTCGTAGGTCACGAAATGTCTACAGCAGAAGTAGCAGCAACAGCCTGCGGCGTCTGTACGAAACCCACCAAATCAAGGTAATCCCATTTCAATCTTCATTTAAAAATACAATCGCGCTCTCCCTCTGCGTTTTCTAAATCTGATGCATGCGACGATAGATGCCGAACAAACATGCATTCGGCGACCGATCCTCAGCGAATCGCTGCGCTCTGTCTGGGTGTTGTAGCGGATTGGACGCGTGAACTCGCTTCGTCTCACATGCGATCTCCGATCTGAGGATGTCCATGCGGGCGTCTCCCATGTCCGACTTAGCTTGACCAGTGCTGTAGCCTATGTCGTTTTTTTTCGGGTCGTCCGGGCACGCGTCTTGGGCCCGGCCGGTGAGCTTCTCCGTCACGGCGCTGAGGTAACTGGTATGGCGCCGAGAGCAGGGGGGGGCGGGTGTAAACGCATCAGATGAAGCATTGCCGTGCCGAACCGAACGACTACGTACGTACCACGGGAAACAAACGTCGAAATAAAGTGACTACTCGTACGTCTTTACAGTTTGTTCTTGGTATGGAGGAATAGGGGTGAATGAAAATAATTGTTTTACATCTTGTGTAAATAATAACGCCCGTCCGATACACTTGATCTAGTTCGTCACAGCAGTAGCTTGCTTGAATCATGTTTTCCCACGTAGTGTGTATTTGTCATAATGTGTTCTGTCACGCTGCGTAGCTCAAGTTATCTACAAATTGACGTCACCCACGTTATGGTAGGGGGAGGGAGGGGTGCTTCCGTGTCCTACCTGGAGAGTTGTTCCCGCCGCTCGGAGTCATTCGGCCGAGTGACCTCCTGACTGCTTAGCAGTCAAAAGAAAAAGCTTTCAGGGTTTTTCGTTTTCACGATACGTACACGTGCATCGAATCAACTAAGCGTTAAATTTACGCGAGGTTTTTCGTTTTCACGATACGCACACGTATGCATCGCGATGGGATTGTTTTGTTACTCAGCGCCAACAAAATATGTTTGTGCGTTCAATTTCGAGTGGCGCACAGACGCACTCGCCGGAGTGGCGTAAACGTAGTACGCAATATTAATGCTACGAAACTACAGTAGCACGAGCTCAGTGCGTGCCAACCATTTTATCCATGAAGTGGTGAGCCCTATTAGTGGTAGGAAACAACAATGATTTACAGGTGTCTCTCTTCACCTCCGTCCGTCGCCGGTGTTGGTGTCGTACGCCGCAGCGAGCAAGTCCCACGAGAATATCTTCGTGTACCGGATGTCCAGATTGCCCCCATGGGCTCGGATGTTCTGGTACGTGGTGCTGTTGCTCGCCTGCCACAACGTTTCAATAGTAGGTAAAAATTTCTGTAGGTCACCATCAAAAAGCCAAACAAAATATGACGAGTAGAATATCGGCCACACGAGCCCGAGGGGGGGGGAAATGAAGATACAGACTCGCTTGAAAAAATGCAGGGCACAACGTAGTAGGGGGGGGGGGGGTACTCATTTGTTGCTTGCCTTGGGCATTCGACACGTATCCGTTTCGAGACGTCGCACATCTTACTCCTAAGAGACACCTCTGACAGGTTGAGCGCTCACTACGTTGTTCCAGATGTTAGTAGTAATGGGGAGGACGAGGCGGGGGGAAGACCTTGTTTTTGCGTCTCCGAATCTTAGTTACGACTATAGGGAGGGAGATCGAGCAAAAGTAGGAAGACAACAATTGGGGTGGAAAAGATAGGAACAAAAACAAAACGAGGAGCAGCTGAGCAGCCAGGAGCATCCCTACTGCAACGTGATCGGTTGTAGTACAGTACGACACGTACGCGGCATGTACACACTTCTACTGATTTACGTTCTTCCTTACCCCTTCGATGCTGCACTGTTGTACATTTACCTTTATTTGGAACTCCAGTTAAGTTGTCCCCAAATTGGGATTGCCGTCCTACATGGGTTACAAAGCATTTTCGCAATATTGTCGTTTTTTTGTAGATACCACTCCGGACGGAAAGATAAGAACCGTTTAGTCTTCATATTGATGTTAAGTCGATCTTTACATTATTATCCAGGTTTGTAGACAGTAAGACATGGTTCCCTCAAGGGTTGTTAATATTACGCTCGTGGGCTGCGTTTCGCGCGCACTGCGTATCGGATAGCACGTTCGCGATCGCTTCTTTATTTTGCTGGGAATATGGGTTAAGAAAAGGCCTGACGACTCACAAATCAATGATGATGGTGATGTTGATATTCTCACAATATAGTAGCGAATTTCCCTGGAGCATACACTGTATATGGTCACCAAACATAGCACATCAGCCATCCCTCTCTCGTTGCGCAAAAAGAATTGGGCTGGAAGGCCTGACCGCTCACCAAATAGAGAGTCTCGCACTCGTCCGTCTCATCCTCCGAGCCGTCTATGCTTAGGGTAGCGCCGTTCCTGATATGAATGCTGGACTCGAGGTAGTACGCGCCGGTGTAGACGTCCGAATACCAGTTCGTGTCCTGCAGCAAGGGATCGTGCGAATGGAGTACCAAAGCCGGGGGGGGGGGCTCGGCGGTTTACGATTTTTTTTTTCACTGTACAGTAGTGGTGTACGAGTCCATGGGCGGTGCCACCATGGGTCCGAGTATCAATACAGCATGTCAACGTCTACTGGTGTGGTGCAGTTGTGCTTACCCCTTACTGTAGTGAGGTCTACATGAGGCGGTTGGGTGCGAAGGAAAATCGGCCGCCTTATGTCGAGAGGTCGCCCCATTTGCTTAGTCGTTGTATTCAAAGATACCGTGGTGCCAACGGTTTCAACCGCCCTATATCTTATTACAACCGCCTTATATAGGCCCCACTTTTACCGTACCTGGAATAGAGTAGTTGGTGAACTCGTGAACACAAGCTACACAGTCCTTGTACGAGATCAAGGGACTTGGTGGCGCTAACCATTACAGAATGGTTTCATCCATAGATAAGGCTCGTATGCGCGAGCCAATATTACCGGCACTATAGCGCCAACCGGCACTAATTACTCCGCACACTACCACACTGGTGAATCCTATCTGTGCCAAGCGGACCCAGATGCATTCGTATAACAGCGGGCAGTCGGCATTAGTCAACCAGCACCAGAGAGGGACCACAACTATTAATACTACTGCTGTAGCTGGTTTGGTCTGATGAGCTTAGTCAGGGTCGGCGTTAGTTGCATCCTTTTCGTGCACCGCCGGCAGTGAAATTGCGCGTGCGTACGTGCCATCTTGTCGCTGGTGGGTTGCCGTGGGGGTAAGAGGCAGGTGCAAAACCGAGCAGAAACGTTCGAGAGCCGTTGCCATGACGTTGGGATCAGAACGCTTCACCGATCGCACGGAGAGCCACGATTATTTCAACAGTAGCGGAACAACAAGCTGCAACTGCACTGGCCACCATTTCAGGGGTAGTTTATCGAGCTGTGCACAGCGTTCAATAACTTCAATGTCAGGGCAGACGGTCCGCCGCACCCCATTTCCATATTTTACGTGCACGAGTGCCACACCCTCTGAACTCTGAACGTGAAAAACGGGTGCCGTCTAGTACCGTTATCGTCAGGAGTCAGGAGCGCTCTACAAAAAGCAAGACGGAACGACACGACGCACCGCAGTAGAGCTCACCACTTACTGGAGAAAGCAGTTGGCACACGCTGCTGGGCGCGAGTGCACGAGACGAAGGGAATACTCTGTAAGGCTAACGAAAACTTGACAGGGTCTGCTTTGCCTCAGGGTACTCTAAGGATACTTGCTTCTTCTTCGTCCAGTAAGCAGTAGCGACCCTCAACCATATTCTCGAACACGTGGCAAAAGCTCTTGTACTCGTCTCAAAAGGGTCGAGAAACACAAAACAAACTAGGGGGATGGGATTTCCGAACGAAATTGCGAGAAGCAAGATATTGTTTCTTACCAGGTACTTGTATTTCTCTTGGTTTTCGCATACGAAGTAGATTACAAATGGAGTGTCGGGGCAAGCTTTTTTTGCTGTACGTACTGCGGGCATGGCAGTACATTCAACCCCTATTTTTTCTCGTAGTCGTTGCTTTCGACGAAACAGACTCAGATCTACGTACGTAGGATTCGCGACACCACTCAGGACGGAAATGTCAGAATCGCGTTCCGGTGCAAAAACAGACACGCGTGGAAGAAGTTCTGCGTGCAAGATGGAAACGCCACGAAACAAACACATTTGATCGGGACAACGACCCCAGAGCAGAGAGTGTTCCTTGGTGTGCTTGGTGTATTTTTTATCAGCAGAGCAGACCACACAAAAAGGTGAAAGTGTCAGAATCCGTGAGAATCACAATACTACCAGTCCGAATGCCGCGAGCGCAAGCACGGCGGGATCACGTAGAATATGAACACGCGTACTATCCGCTCTATTCGACCTCATAGAGGATAGAATGGGACGTTGTGCGACCGCTGCGAGTACACCTTCCAAGCTTCGAAGTCATGCGACACTTTATCGAAAACATTACTCGCTATCTACTGCTTGCTGCTGCAGCTTCGATTATTCACGCTTTAAGACCGGTTTGGCGCGAAAAAAGAAATCGATAGTTTTCATTGCGATGTCCTCTCAACAAAACAAACACGCAGCTCTGGTGAGCAAAATTCCTCACAGGCAAGACAGCAGCCTACATCCCTTCGCTGCTGTGTTACTATGTACATTGTAGACTACAAAAATGTCATATTGCTGCTGTACACACCCAGCACAATCAATTGCTGCAGGTACCGCAGCAGCAGTAGCATTCATGTTAATACTAATATTAATAGTATTTTTATCCAAACTTTTTAATTCTCGAAATTCTTCAAACCTCATAACCCTTGCATCTCGCACGATATTCAAACGACCAAACACGAAATCCCAAATACGGAGGACTGCTGACTGCCGGGAATTCGCAAAATCAAAACGTTCGGGTGGGCTTTGCAGGTCGATCACGTTTTAACTTTCATTTTATGTGTCTTACGCTGTGCCGGGTACCAGCTGGCCCCCTCTTTCTCCTGCTCCATCTTTTCATATTATACAATACCGCGTATGAACAAACCGTACCACTCTGACTCAAGAAGTAAATACCGTTTCGATAAAATATATTTCTGAGCTAAATAACTGTCCTTATATTTTGGGTTTAGAGTGGCCTTTAACAACTTTTTACAGCTTTTCGGGAGATAAGACCAGATCAATCAGCTTGTCACGAGAAAAACCTACTCCAAATTTGTGTTCAGTTGTACCAGCAGATAACCATGTTAGAGATCCGACCAAGTGTAATGCAATTTGGTTTGGCGCGGGGTGGTCTTACAATGGGTATCGTGCCCCACTTTTTTAGTTAAAAAAGCTGATCAAGTATTCTCTTGAAAGACAGGGGGTCAATAGGTATGATAAGACAGATTCGCTTGAAAGGAGCTCGGCGCTGTGGCCGCCTCCCCTCGTGAGTGAGTGCCCCCATAACTCTTACCTTATCATCGAAATGCCAGATTGGCCCCTTCTGCTTCCCGTTCGAGTCAGATCGGTATGCCACCAGGTCGGCGATCGTTGCGCATCCACCGTCGACATAAATTCGGTTGGAGCTGGACGCGAACGATATTATCGGCGGGTCTCTGAGGGCCGCACAGGGGTGACGTATAGAGGGGGGGCAGGGGGGTATATACAGTAAATAATTTCGTATACGTACGAGGGCGCACCTATTGCTCCCATCTGGAACAGCAACTGGTCGGGGGGGGGGGGGGGTGTACTCGATGGGGGAGATGTACTCGATCTCATGCATGGCGGTAGTCGTATGACCATAGACCTTCGCATCCCTACAATGGCGTGACGGAGCACGTCGGGTTGTCACCGACCAGGCAGACATCGCTTGCACCGAGCGCGAAGCGGAAATATTACCATTATTGACTACCAGGTATTAACTACCCTATATATTACAAAACATTATCGCCCCCATCTACACAGCATTCAAGTATTCTGTCCACGCCATAAAGTTCAAGGTGGGTTGAGATATTTTTCGGGCAAGTCTTGATAGGTCAAACTCGATGAACGCTACTACTAAGAGTAATGACGAAAGCCAAAAGACGGGTACAGCATCAGCCGCACGAAGGATAAAACAGTTGACGTGAGGTGCCGTGTTTCAATGTCGAGCTTCGAATAAAATGAGCGAAGAGAAATGTAACACATGCGCAGCATAAAATATGAAGAAAAATAGCATTTTTAATAATAGTACGTTTTGTGAATGCTGCGCGCACACTACCCTGGAGGACAAGACCGTACTTCTCGGAGGGGCGCGCGATGGAACGAAACTACATACACTCCTTGTAAGGTTCTGCTTATAATACGTGGTACCGGGTGGGTAGCGGGTGGTAGAAAACAAACCACAATGTGTTGGGATTTCTCAGGACGAACTCACGATCAGCGATTTGCTTCAAAGTTTGCTTTTCTTGGCTCTATAATAATAGAATGCCCCGCTGTCTGGAATAGCGAATTGATCCTGCTTACGTACTGATGTAATTTGATGATTATGTTGGTTTCATCTGCAGCCTTCTACGCATCTATACATCCATGTTTTATTGTGTCTGTATTCGTGGTCCCCACAGCCAAAATGGGTTCCTGCCCAAGTGCAGTAACTGGTCGGAGGGGGCCGTCCGTTGTGGTCAGGTTTGTGGTAGCTCAGGTATAACAACACGAGTAGGTTTAGCAATCTGGGAGAAAGGGTATTTAGGGCTGTCCGTCCCGCCGGACTTTGAAGAACCGATGGAACCGAAAGAAGGCCAAATCCCTACTTCCAATTTTCCTTATCGTTTTATCCCGGTGCACATCAGCAACAAGAAGTCACCACGACGATGTACCACGTCATCACTACTACTGTACCCTGGTATCATTTAAGAGTGAAATACGCATATATATGGGGGGAAAAAAAACTACTGGTAAGTATAACAATAGCTGTGAGGTCGAAAAAATACAAAATTACTCATCACAATTCATTTTGCAAGCTTGGTGTGATAACCCGATCTGACACACTCGTAAAGCATTACTATTAATCCATGTACCACTCTGTCCGTATATTTAGGGGGTTTTGATGCACAACTATTTCATCAATAAGACGCTTATATTTGGGGACAGAGTGATACGACAGTTCTACTTCAAGTCATTATGATAATGGGTGACCTCAGCCTACAGCAAGCAATATATAATTCGTAGTTATTAATATTAGTAGTATTAAAAATGTGTTCCAGACCTGCCTTTCTATTTTGCAGGGTTGACTGCTCGGCGTGGTCTAACGCAACGGACAACAGCATCATCAATTAATAGTATATATCCGATGTCGTCCTCACCAAGAAGTCAGCGGTATTCTGCTATGATACCTGCTGCTAGCGGTCGCTCTAGTTCGAAACGCTCGGTTCGAATCTCGGCTGGATATACACCGCTACCACACTCATTGCTGTCCGCTGGTGGTGCATTTCACATATGTATCGTAAAAGTCGCGATTTTCCGAGTCTTCTTCCGTTGCCAAAACGAAAGAAAGCGCGAGAGAGTGAGCAGAATTACATCAAAACTCGACGGGCACAGGAAACAGGAAATAAATGCCTAGACACCGCACCGCAAACCGTAATAAGGCGCGGGATGGCAGAATATTCTAACAAAAATCCTTCACGCACGATGAGCTACGACGTAAGCAAGGGGGATGCGCTTGTATGTCGTGCCTCTCGTATCCAGCGTGCTACATCGTATGATGACATGGAAGTACGCTTTCTACTATTTACTGTGTTTACCGCTTACGTACCGCAAAACAATGCAGTGTCTGTGGCGTAGGTTTGTGACCGCAGAAGTTGGAACTCTCTATTATAGGATTGAAGAATCGGCACGGACACTGGTTGTGCTGGATGTCGTCTACCCGGGTAGAAAGAACGCTAATGTGGAGAACACACACGTTCCACACACATACAATTCATATACATACAATTCATGTTCCAGAGTACATGATGGGTAATACTATTAATACAATTAGTATGTGTACGGATGACACAACATGGCATGGCATTACGGTGTCTGCTCTGCTCACTGCATAACATCGTTGTATCTCAATGTGGAGTAGTTTGTGACCGCAGAACTTGTATTTCTCTCAGGATTGAAGAAATGGCACGTACACTGGTTGTGCTGGATGTCGACGGGTAGAAAGAACGAACAGCACACAACGTTGCACACAAATACAATCAATTCATGTTTCAGAGTACATGATGCGTATGCGTACGTATACTGCACAAGTGCTTTATTTAGCCCGACGGGGGTAAGCAAGGGTTGATATCCCGAACACCGAATGCATGTTTTTTTTTTTTTTTTTTTATCATCACTTTTACTTTCCAGTCCACTCGTAGGAGGTTTTACCCTCGACGATCTTTTGGACAAGCCGTGGTCACAGGTGTCGTCCCTTCTCCCCCCCGGTACGTGCCTTTAGTTTTTATCGCGCATAGGGTTCAGCATTCCCACTGCTCGTCGATTTTCATCGAATGTACAGCTAACTCACGCTCTCGCGCTTTCCGCTAATCAATTTTATGCAAGAAAAAGTCCCTACGAGCACGCACTCGGTGAGACTCGAACTCACGAAATTGATCTTGATAGGCTCGCGGACCACCTACCAAGCCACCGGGGACGTCGGTACCATGTGTATCTATGTGATAGCTCCGGCGTCCCCGGTGGCTTGGTAGGTGGTCCGCGAGCCTATCAAGATCAATTTCGTGAGTTCGAGTCTCACCGAGTGCATGCTCATAGGGACTTTTTCTTGCATAAAATTGATTAGCGGAAAGCGCGAGAGCGTGAGTTAGCTGTACATTCGATGAAAATCGACGAGCCGTGGGAATGCTGAACCCTATGCGCGATAAAAACTAAAGGCACGTACCGGGGGGGAGAAGGGACGACACCTGTGACCACGGCTTGTCCAGAAGATCGTCGAGGGTAAAACCTCCTACGAGTGGGCTGGAAAGTAAAAGTGATGCATAAAAAAAAAAAAAAAAAAATGTGAATCCCATCGTCTGCGGCTACGAATACATACGTATGAACAGATTGTTTGTATTGCGATTCCGACGACGGTATATCGAACATGTACAATCCTATCCTCGCGTCCTCGCGGCGGTGGCTTACTTAGTGCTGACTCATTTAGTGCTGTTGTGGTGAATAATAAGCCAGCAGAGCACGTTCTCCGTCGATTTTCAATTCCCGCACGCAGTCTGGCGGTATCGGTGCGGTGATAGGGGAGTACCGTACATGTTTGAAAAAAACATGTTCGAAAAAAGTGTGGACCTATGACCTCCATTCCCTTTTGGCTCATGCTCGGGGTAAGTATGTATGTGTCTGAGCTTTGGCTTCCCATTTATTTATTTATTTATTTGGGATTCTTCTCCTTTTCTTTTTCTTTTTCTTGTTCTTTTTCGGTTTGGTTTTTGTCGTTGCTTCTCTTTCTTTATGGTGTATTTTGGTTGCTGGCGTATGTATGTATGTTGTGTCGGCCGCACCTAGTGCGAAGGCATGGTATTACGTAGGCTATTAATGCATTACGGTGTGTTATCTCTGTGTCGTAGTCTGTGACCACAGAGCTCGTATCTTTCTAGGGTGAAGAATCAGCACGGACACTGGGCTTGCTGGATGTCGACGAGTAGAAGAACGGTTTAATGTGAAGAACACACACACACACACACACATGGCACGTACTGCTGTGCTGTACCTGTGGTACAAGAGTATATGCATCACAAAGTACACCATTCACTCTGTCTCGAAAAAAAGGATAATTGCAAATTAAGTTGTAATTCGAACGCTCCTTATAATTCGGGACGTATTCGTTACTCGTATAATGGTTCAAAGATTGATAGCGCTTTCGTCAGAATTTTCGTCCCTGTAACGTCGGGCCTCCGGCACAGACAGCTGCCTTCTTCGTCGGAGCTCGACGTCGTACATGATGCGCGGGAGATCGATGTGTAGATTATACGTGGTACCAGGTGTGATCCAACACACGCTCAGTGTGTGTGTTCACATTAATTAAACTCTTCTTTCTACCCATCGACATCCAGCACAACCAGCGTCCGTGCCAATTCTTCAATCCTTGAGAGAGACACAAGTTCTTCTGCGGTCACAAAAATACGCCACATTGAGATACTACAATGTTAGGTTTGCAGTAAGCACAGAGGTAAATACTGACAAAAAATGCAACACTACGCCATGTCATCATACGTACCAGTACTGGATATGACAGGTACGACATACATATTCTACGAAAGAGAAAACGAGAGGGTTACGTATGTATTACCATATTGGATGTTTTGTACGTACACCAGGGACCATAAAATACGTGGAGATGAAACCGGCGACGTTTAAAAATGTCGGCAACGTGGACGCGTGACTCTTCTACTGCACTGACAGTTAGTTGTGTAGTAGAACTTCTACTCAGTACGTCAAAATTTAGGAGAACTTCTACCGCTTGACCGTCCACCAAAAAAAAAATATATATACCACCGGGCACAATCTATCAAATCGATATAATAGCTACCTGGTGTCGTGCATTTTCTGCTGCTGTCTTCAAGTAAGTCAAGTTTACAGACTACAGTAGGAAGTACAGACACAGACGCAGCGGTTTCCACTTGAACCGTCGCAGAATACACACTGACCAGTCCCCAGTAGGTGCCACGCCCTGATGCACGGCACCACACCGCTGTTCACATCGACGCATGCGTGAATGCTATCGTACATGCTCGTATCCTCCCGTAAAACAACCGACATAGATGCTGCTTTGTTCCCCTCTTTCTTGCGAAACCGCACGGTACGCACCGCGGAAGGCGCATTCGAACCCGTCATCCGTGGTAATCAATAATAACAGTCGCGGCTGCGTGTGTTGCCTTCAAATGCGATGAATGAAACCATCCTTCCTACCAACGGCGTCAGCAATCAGTACACCTGGTGTCCGTCCTTAATTCATTACATTGTACTCTAGAGAAATACACACTGCTGTAGTTGTGTGGCCACGAGCATGTCATGAGACATAAAAACTAAAACAAAAAAAATAGTCGTAACTACCCGTGGTATATGGGTAAAGCAAGCGAAATGCCAGCGTACCGCACCACAACAGCGGCGACAAGCGCCGCCCGTCTGGTGAGTATGGGGCATTACCGAGGAAGGGGGTGTGTAATACACCGTACCCCGGGGTGTGCAATACACCGTACCCCGGGGGGTGTAATACACCGTACCCTGGGAGATGAGTCGGGTGGTCGAGGGGTGTGGTACATTAGGTATTCACCATGGAGTGCGCTACGACCTGCTGTCATATATACACGGTATCATACCACGCACCAGCCGTAGGTAAAATCGTCCTGACCCTGATCAAAGTTACGTAGATTCGATAGGGGTGCACCAGACGTTTACGGCGCTCCTCACTTGTCGAGGAGTGCTCCACACCATACATTCACCGCACCCAGCACCTGACCTTGAGATAGTCCAAATTACGGAGCAAGTCCATGAGCAATTTCATGGCCTATGATTGACTTATTATACGCGTATTGAAAAATAGAAGTAGAGACTACAGTGTAAAAAACAAAATGATATTCCTGCAATAGTAGATTGCATACCTGTTGGTTATCCCCCAGTCGAGAAGCCCCGCCTGACACAATAGTTGGCCAGGCTACCCTTATACCACGCGTACCCTATTAATGGTGGGGTATATGTACACCTGGAATAGGTAGTATATGCCTGGTATGTATTTATAACCCAGAGGGCATTCACCGACCTGAATCTCCCTCCACGAGGTCATTATCACCCCGGTACAGATCATGCGATCGAAGCATCACACACAGCTTGCAAAGATGAGTTTCGACGGAATCCTCGCTTTCATAGCTGTTGTTTTCGAATTTCATTAACACCGAACCTGGTTTAATCAATAGAACGCAGCTTGAGAATATGATGCCCGACTAAATTCTATGATGGCCGTAATTCAAGTTCTCGTTTACTCGCCTGAGTTGTCCAAAAAATATAAAGAAAGGTGCTTGTATCGTTCACGGAATGCACGTGAGTTCTGAAATTCTTCCACGCCTGAGAGCTTTTTGAGCCTATCTATTATGCTGCCTGCAACCACGGACTACTACACTATAGTTTTTGTCGATGAGTAAATATGAGAACAACAACAGCTACAACAACAACAACAACAACAACAACAACTGAACTGCTCTCACAAAGCTAACAAAAAAAACCGCATTCCAGCGAATTCCAGGGAAATTCGCAGTTGTGTTGCATGAACGCATGTAATAAAATCAACATAAAATAAACTGAAACGACGACAGCTGTGAGATCAAGGATTTTTGTCGACTCTCATTTTCGCAAGCTGCCTGGGATACTTTGATCGCACGAACTACGGGTTTTGAAGGGAACAAAATCTGGCAGCTGTTCATGTGCAGTTACACTCACTCGTATCGCATCCATGCATTAAAAAATCGTGCCCGGTAAAGCTTTAGGAAATGTGTTGTGAGTTGTGACAGGTGTTTTCGCCCGACTGAACGTTGGTTGGGTTGATTGCGGTTGCAGCCGTGCAGGCACTTGCCCCGAAGACTTGGCTTCAAACGGCACATACATCATCCTGATGATCTCGCGACTCTCGACAACCCAACACAGAACACAGACCGGAGTAACACAACAACAAAGGGCTGTGCCAGCAGCACTATACGTAGCACCAGCCCTGCTCCTTCTTCTCGAAGAATCTCCGAGATCAGTCAGTGCGTACATAAGCTTGAAATAAATGTGAACGTGTGTGTGTTCTTGGCGTTGAACCTTTCTTTCTACCCGTCGACATACCGCATCCAGCACAACCACAGTGTCCGTGCCGGTTTGTCAATCCTATCGCTAATCATAAAAGAAAGATACAAGATACTATTAATATGTGGTCACAAAACTACATCACAGGGACACGACATCGTTACGCAGTAAAAGCAGAGTAAACAACGTGGTGAGTAACGAGACGGAAACGGTAACAACAGCAGTTACTACAGTAGTAGTGAATGTAGTGAAAAACTACTCACTGGCCGGCGCATCCAGCGTCCACATGCTTGGAGACCAACATCAGGCCCGTCACGGCCGCCACGGCAGCCAGTGTAGTGGAAGGCATGCTGACCCTTACTTTAGAAGGTTGCAGGTGAGGTCGATCGGCCCGTGCAGGTTGCAGTGGGCGTGTGGGGTGGGGCGACCTTGCGAAGAATGCACCACACAGACCTGCGAACTGACCCACTGCTCGGGTGGATGTGGCCGTAATGCCAGAACGCGAGTTTATTATAGGATATGTGCAGCTGCTGTGGGAATGAACTACCTTGGGCCTGGGGGGAAGATCGAATATGTGTGGTATGCAGGAATGTGTGGCCATCCACGATGTCATGTTCTGTGATAGATAGGTGATAGGTCTTGCCTCGACAGGTTGCGATTCTTTAAACCGAAACTAAGCCAGCAGGGGGAGGAATGACGTGTGTTTATATTATACGACCACAAAGCACGATTATGGCGTTGGAACCCTTTCACCCCTGCGCACAAAAACTTGAGATCTTATTTATACCTTCATTTTCAATAATTGTCTCAAAAAATGTGGACGCAGTTGTACAGCAAAACAACAAAAACGACGATGTATTACAGTCATACCGTATATACGACTATGATACGTACACCAGACATGCCGATACTAAAATATCAAGTATGGAGTGTGTGGTGTAGCAGGAACTCTAAAATCGCGTGGGACTTGTCGGACTTGCCACTAAGTAGAAAGGATTTTTAAATCGCGTGGGACTATTCGGACTGCTGCAGAAAGATTTTGTTTCGAATGGGGAACCTTGAGAAGATGTACACATCACCATATAATCCTGGCATAATCGATAAATCGTATTGCTGAGTAAGACCCGAAGACTTGACACAAAGCGAGATCAGCAATACGTACGTATTAGATACACCTGATACGTTGTGAGGTCGCAACAGAAAAGCGGACACAGCATACCTCGCGAAAGAGCTGCCGAGAAAACATCAGGATGAAATGGTCTATTGTGCGCAGTTGTTACCGAGAAATCATACCACCCCCGAAACAAACAGACAGGATGAAATTACTCCGTACCAGGTATGCAGCAGGCAGTTGAGGGAACCGTGTTCTATCATAATACCCCGTACATACCCCGCTACTGCTGCTACGTACGCAGTACGAGTATTCTATTGTATCGATTGTTCTTTCTACCCGTCGACATCAAGCGCACCCCCCATGCACCCATGTATAGAGGGTACAACCTCTGTGGTTAAAAACTACGTCACCGAGAAAAAGAAGTCGATGGTATTTAATGCAGCAGTAAGTCCGTGGAATCTCGCTCATGATTCGCACATTTTTTTGTTTTACACGACCTATTTCTGCTGTGGTTGGAATTGCTCGTCGTAGTTATTGTTTCATGTCAGCTTTTCTTGGGCGAGGTGAGGGGAGAACGTCGTCTATAAACAACTTTCTGAAAAGTAATGGAAGCTATTTCCACCCTAGCACTTGTGCTATGTTGTTCATTTGGATACATCACATAGGTAGATACACGCTTAAGTAGGCAACAACGCAATGTGCATGTGCCATCGTACTGGATACGATAAGCACAAACTACACACGCGAGGAACCAATTCAAGAATAGAGAGGGAAACCGAAACCAAAGATAGAAAGAAGGGAAAGAAAGGAAATCAAGAAAAAAAAGGAGGGGAAAGGAAGAACGAAAGAGAGAATGAACAAAGCAAAGAAACAAAAACAAAATTACTCATAAAGAGAAAGCCGAAGAATAAAAGAGAAATACTCCGAACAAGAGACAGCATGCAAAAGTTATTGTAGGTACGTACCGGGTATGATGTATGCTGTAACATATTTCCTGTAGAAATAAATGCGGATTACCATCGAAGGAAGGCTGAACTTTGTTTTTAGTATTTTTTTTGGTGGCAGCGCCTTGGCAGCAAAGATACCAGGATACAGCACTTTCACCCCTTGACAGACAGCAACTTTGCCATGGCATGCCTTGACTGAGGCCAAACTATTAGGTGTTTGTGGCGAACACTCGCCCCTGCACCCTTGACAGCACACGTTTTGCGTTGATTGACATGTCTCCTATCATCTTCGCTTGGCAGTACCCATGTCAAGTCACGGCATGCCTTGGCAACCCAAGGCATTTACCATGCCAAACCACGGCACAACTTCCATGCTAATCATAGTACTTCCTGCGGGATACCATGTTAAGCCCCAATGCACGTAATGGAAAGTTCCACGGCTATTGGCAAAGCACACGGCAAGCCACGGGGAGCTCCACGGCATACCGTGGCGGGACCCAGGGCAAGCCTCGCGACAAGCACCAAGCCAAGGCCCACAGCAATATCCACGACAACATTCACGGCAAGCCCCACGACAATATCCACGGCAAGTCACACCGCGATACGGAAATAACCGCGGCAAGCCCCATTGCAATATCCCCGGCAAGCCCCACGGCGAGCCCCCTGGTGACATCCATAGCATGCCCCACGGCAAGCCCCGGGGCTTTATCCACGGCAAGGCCCATGGCAATTCACACGACAATCTCTACAGCAAAACCCCACGGGAATCTCAACGACCATCCCTACCATAGTCTCCACGGCACTCTCCACGGCACTCTCCACGGCATTCCCCACACCAACTCGGCACCCTGATCCCACTCGGACCTGCTTCCACCTTGTGGGGGAGTGGGATTAGTCCCCGGTGGGATCAGCGCTGGGTGAGATAGAGGGACCGGAGGGGCCTCCGGCGACTCCTGCGGAGGAAAATACATACTTCAGCGGGGTCGGTCCAGGTGGGATCAGGTCTGGGTAGAACCAGGGGGGCGGATGGACCTCCGGGGACTCCTGCGGACGGCGTTGTCGTGGATATTGCTGTCGATATTGCCCCGAATATTGCCCTGGGTATTGCCATTGGGCATGCCGTGGACATTGTCTTGGGGCTTGCCGTGGATATTGACGTGGGGCTTGCGTAATTGTTGCCGCGTGGCTTGCCCTGGAGAATGTCGTGGGGCATACAGTGGATATCGCCGTGGGGCTTGTCGTGGACATTCGCTTGGGGCATGCCGTAGATATTGTCGTGGGGCTTGCCGTGGACAGTTGCCTGGGGCTTGGCGAGGTTACCGTGCGAGGGTTGCCATAGCACGTGCCATGGCACTGCCTTAGGCAGCAATGGCAAATCCCACCGCACGTGCCATGAGCTAAAGTCGTAACGCATGCCGTGGAAGCGCCATGGTCGATGGCAACCCGTGGCCCTCGCCGTGGCAAGCCGCGACGAGCCGTGGCAGGCCCCACGGCACTGCCACGGCTACCCCCGGATTGCCACGGCTACCCCCGGATTGCCAGTCTTCGCCATGTTATCGCACAAAAAGGTAAAATAGTGTGCATGCCGAAAACTAATTTGATGTTAGACCGGCAGTGCCACGGTTTTATTAACACGGTAAGCCACAACAGTGTCATGGTATGTCCTGGCAACACGCGGCCGTGCCCATGGCGAACCTCAGCATGCCCCGGCACGCCATGGCAGACCATGGTAAACCATGGTACGACTGCTAATACGGCAAGCCCCACGGCAAGCCCCACGGCAAGCGCCACGGCAAGCGCCACGGAAAGCCTCACGGAAACCCACGGCAATCCCCAGGGCGAACCCTACGGAAAGACGCCGTCAGGCTTGATACACTTACCGTGGCCTGCTACGGCTTGACCATGGCTAGAACCTTACTTTCACCGACTTCCATCTACTTACATACCTGGTATCTACTTACTTGTGTACACTACTTCCATCTTCTTGACTACGTAGCATCCCGATGGGATCAGGTTGGCCAGTGGGCCTCTGGCGGCTCCTGCGGGGGGCTGATTTCCACTCTGCACATTGTGGGTGGGGGCAGGGTACCAAATGGAATCAGGTGCGGGTAAGATGAGGCCCGAGTGGCATCCGTGGCGTGGTTTACCATGGGTTGACATGGCATGCCATGTGCAAAAACAAAATCCGTGAGAGGCTCGAGATATGGTACAGCTTAGCAGATGTATTTCTTTCAGGAGGAGTATGCCAAGTAGGCAATCGAGGTGTAGTCATTCTCGATCAGGAATGAAAATCAGGCTGGGTAGTGCCCCGCGCGCTAGCAGGAGAGATCTCGGGGACCATCCGGCAAGTGAAGCATTGAAACCCCTCAAAACCTCTCGTCGGTCTGCAAGACAGCCACAGCTCGATGCGTCCGGCTCAAGGGGCGAAGGCATGGTCGCAGAAGTGACAGGACTGTTAACAAAACAAATCTATGGAATCCGCTTGCGGTTAATATGGGATGGAAAAGGCTTTCATACGCTATATGCAATCAAGTGTCCAGGCCCAGAGCAAAAAGACAAATTAGCAGGAAGTGCTACTTACTCGTTGCCAGTACGCCCGTGTTCGCAAATACACGCGCCGTTCGGTTCGCTGAATTCTAGCCGCTCGCGGGATTCCAAACATAGCCCCTTGTGGGGAATAACTCCATATATACTAGAAATCCCCTAGTTGCCTTGGAAAGGGACGCAATATGGCATCTCGTGTATTAGCACTTTTCCCGAATGCGGTCGCCGTTGGTAGGTGCCATTTGCACTATTTATCCAAATTTCAGCGCACGGGCGCTGTTGGCGTTTTTTTTTTGCCGTAGCAGCACGCACCCCCGCATAAAAAATGTGGAAGAGGGTTGAATCACCAGCCACCGGAGGTGAGGCCACTGGTGCGTCCGAAATAACTGAAGAGAGAGAACGGACTCCATATATATGCTGGTGCTGACATATTGTTTTATTGGTGTTTTGCATTTTGCAGGATGCGACCGTAAGCCGGCTGGCGGCAGTGTACACCCACTCACGTAGAAATTAGAAAAGGGTGTCAAAGGTCAAAGGTTTCCTGTCGCAGGGAAATATATGGAAATTAAATGTTACAAAAAGAAATATCCACCAGACTACTCTATGCACTAACCCCGACCCTAACCCAATGGGAGGGGTTTTCGTCAGATTGGGGGTAACAAGCGGGAGCAGGGTGGCCAAGCGCAAAAAACATTCATGTGAATACGCTGGTCCAACTCCGACCTGATCCCACCCGGGGTGTAATTCCATTTGGCACCCTACTCCCATCTGTCGCGTCTGGTGCATACGTCACGGTTTGAGCAAGATCATGCATGCCTACAGGACAACATCGCTCAGAAATGATGTTGTCGCCGGAGTTACGACAAAACACCCTGATCCCATGCAGAGGAATAGCAATCGTCCGCAGACACGGAAAAAACAACAAAAAATGTACGGACTCGCATACGCGGGGATAGAACCGGTCGGGGAAACAAGAGACGGATTCTGCGCCCGAGCTGTGCCTCTGGATGAGATCAGGGTGTCTTGTGGACCTCCGGCGGCTTCTTTGACCGGGCTGGTTTCATTCCTACACCTTGTGGGTGGGAGCAGGGTATCAGGTGGGAGGGGTGTTCGGCAGATCCAAGGTACCAAGCGGGAGCAGAGTGACAAGCGAGGCTGGTTTTATTTTCCCGCGTTTTTTATGGAGGATATTACCCTGACGTGACAATATCTAACTGAATGATGGAAGACTATACCTGCTTCTGGCGGCTTCTGCCGGGGGCTATTAATAATATATATTTCTAAACCATCAAGTGGGAGCAGGGCAGCAATCAGGAGGATTTTCGTCAGATTCAAAAGTACAAAATGGGAGCGAGGTGTTTCGTGGTAATCTCCGACGGATCCTGCGGAGGGCTGATAGCTTTTCGGCACCTTGAGGGTCGAAGCAGCTTGCCAAAATGGAAGGGGTTTTCGTCAGATACAGAATACGAAACGGGAGCGGGATACCAGATAGGTCTGAGGCTGCACTGCGAGGCTTTTCGTGTTTGAAGGGGCTTCTACCCGGAGTCTGAGTGTCAAACGGGAGAGGCCGCTGGCGGAGTCAAGTGCAATATTGGGAACAGGGTGTTGTGGGCCCCGGCGGCTCCTCCGGAGCGCTGGATACAATTCTAAACCATCAACTGGGGGCAGGGCGCAAATCGGAAGGGTTCTCGTCATATCCAAAGTACCAAATTGGAACAGGATGTTTTGCGGTATTCTCCGGCGGCTCCTGCCGAGGGCTACGTAAGTATATTTCTAGACCATCAAGTGGGAGCAGGGTGTCAAACAGGAAGAGTTTCGTAGGATTCAAATTACCAAATGGGATCAAGGTGGCTGGTTCCTGCGAAGGGCTGAATATACTTCTGCACCTCGTAGGTGGGAGCAGGGTGCCAAAAGGGAAGGACCAACTGCGGGGTCAACTACCATGCGGGAGCAAAGTGACACCCGAGGCTTGTTTTTGTTTTCTCGAATTTTCTGGAGGGGCATATTCCCAGAGCGTTGAGATAGTTACCTACTGGAAGACTCTACTGCTTGGCACCCCATCAAAATAAAAAACAATGAGTGGATTTTAGAGTTGCGTTTGCGTATTGCTTGACTCTAATGCGCTGGTACTTGAATCAAATGTGCTGGGATAAAAATGACTTGTTTTTGGAAGGTCTATCCAAAACGACTCGATTTCAGGGTGGAGGGTAGGAATTTACTTGCTTTTAGTTTGGGATGCGAAATATGTTGATTTTACAGTGATTATCGAAAATAACTTAATTTGATAGTTGTCCAATACTTGCTTGATTTTTGTGCGGGTGTCGAAAATTACTCGATTTTAGTGTGGGATGAAAAATATTTAGATTTTAGAGTGACGATCGAAGACAACTCAATTTAGAGTTGGGTCTGAAAATGACCTGATTTTTGTGTAGGATAAAAATATAGACCAGGTATTGATTTTAGAGTGATTATAAAAAAAATAGAGTTGAGTCTACTAACTACTTGATTTCAGTGTGGGAGGGTCGAAAATGACTTGATTTAGGCCTAACCCTATAACCTTACTATAGAGGTATAAACAAACGGCCCAGTTCTTATACCTGGGCGGCATTATCCACGAAAACGCTGACCTCTCGCTAGAAATCGACCGACGGATCCGTCTCATATGGGCATGCCTCAAACGGTTCGGCCCGGAGTTGTATGATAGGACGATCGCCCCGCATAGTTTGAAAAGTCCTAATGCTGAGCGCTGATGTGATTGAGACCCTGCTGTACGGGGTGTGAGACGTGGACCCTCAGAGCAGAACACTTTGCCAGGCTTCAAACGGCTTTCCCCCAAGTCCTCTTGCGAGTCATTGGCTTCCAGTCCCAACTTCGTACCGACCACGCCACCCGTTCCTACGCGAAGGCCCTCAAGATGACACGTTGCGAACGCATCGAAACGACCATCTGTAAACGGAGGGTCTTTTTGCGGGGGCCTTGGCACGGCCAAGCAAGGAGCGATTACGCAGTCGGCTAATGTTCGGGACGATGGCTGATGGGAAGAACCCGAGACCTGGCGGGCAGTTCAAGAAATTGGCATAGATGCATAGTCGAAGACCTTGGGGAGTTCCGAGCCACCGACGGACCAACGGAACATTCGCCACCGAAGGATCAACGAAACGTCCCCGCTTGGTGTTTGGAGTTGAGACCGCGCTGTGGTCCACTGCAGCAGACAAGGCGGTGAAGTGGTACCGGGGGGTCCTTGAAGCAGCCGAACGGTTAGTGGTGATGTGGCACGAGGATGAGACACAGCTGAGTAGGCAGCGCCCCGCATCCGCCGTGGGTGCCCAAGGAAATGGGGGGAGGGGAAGCAACAGGAGGTGTACGAGAGAAACCGCGGTGGACGAAAGCAGGAAGGAGATGGCAGACAAGGCCAGGCCGACTAGTTAGTGGACCATGTCTATGCTACTCGGGCCATCAACTGCCACAGTTTGAACGTGATTTTGCATTTGGTTTCTTTTTGTTTTGGCGCTTTGTGATTTTCTTATTGTTACTCTATCTTTCTTCGATCATGTCCCGATGACAGGAGTCTTGGGTGGCGGGTGGATGACGGGGCTGCTTTGCTTGCTTCGTATTGTTTAACGAATCCTCTCTGGGGGTGGGGCATGGTTGACGAAAGCAGGGCGGGGACGGCAAACAGGGTAGCAAGATACCAGACCAACTAGTAGGTAGAACTTGTTTATGCTACGCGTACCACATAGTGCTGCAGCTGCCTGGAGGGTTCTTTCCCTTTTTTATGGGCTTCGGTTTGCCTGTTACTTCCCTTGGTTCTTAGTCTTATTCTGTTTACATATAATGGTGTTGTTTCATTGGCGTGTTGTGTATTGGCTGCCAGGGGGCGCGACACGTTTATTTTCGTTGTTTTTGTGTGTTATGCTTTCTCTCTTCCATGGAATCTGTCTGTCGTGTCTGTCGTGTCCAGTATGATGGCATGCTGTTACGTATTATATCTTATAACAGCATGTCATCGCACTGGATACGACAGGCACGACATACACATTGCATTAAAGAGAGAAAACACAAGAAACAAATAAAAAAAAGGCGTGCTCTACCGTAGGGGATGTGGCACACAAGACAGAACGAGCTAAAGAAACAATACCAATACATAAACAGAGTACGACTTAGAACCAACAGCCAAGGGAAATACCAGGCAGACCGAAGCACAACAAAAAACAAAAGCACCATCCAGGCAGCCGCAGCAGTTTGTGGTTCGTGTGGCATAGACAGGTTCTACCTACTATTACGGGGGTCCATAGTTAATAGGACCTATGGTATACATAAAAACCTAAATATTTACCTATTTTCACTAACAAAATTTGGTCCCGTTAACTATGGACCCCCGTAATAGTCGATCTGGTACGTTGCTACATTGTCTGCGTCCTGTTTTCGTCAACCTCATGGAGTGTGCTCGTCGTGTTATTATACTGCCTTGAATGAGGCTGAAAGCCCGGTAAGTCCCTGCTGGGCTCAAGTATTGGGATCGTATTAGTAGTACTTGGGAGGCGTTTCGTAGATGGGAAAACCAGGTGGGGTTTTCCCAGCGAAGCACGAGCTCGGCTCGCACGAAAGGAATAAAGCTGCTCTTCTTCTATCTCTAACCAACAACACACGTAATACCAATGAGTACCGACTTATTAGGCAAACCTGTCCAGGGATACAAAGTGTCCCGACCTTGATCTTAACAAGTGGTGTCTTCGGCTTAGGATTGTTTCGCCTTTTCGTCGGCACGCGTTTTTGATCACTCTTTCTTTTCACTTTGCTTTCCTAGAGTAAACTCGCTCCGCACACTGCACGATGGAGACTCATGAGGTGGGAGGGTCTGCTTCCCCTCACGGTGGCCGAGCCACTGATGCCCAGCGCCCCTCAGTGCCCCACCGCCCAAGGCTCGTCGATGGGGATCGAGCGCCTTGTACAACAGACCAACAAGAGGATCAAGAGACTAGGCAGGAGCCCCATGACGACGACGTGGATCGAGCGCCTTGGACAACAGGCCAAAAAGAGCAACAAGAGTCGTGGTCGGAGCCCCAAGACGAAGCCCGAGCAGCCTCCAGCGAACGG
The DNA here is from genome assembly GCA_031763025.1 of Macrocystis pyrifera. Classification (NCBI taxonomy): domain Eukaryota; class Phaeophyceae; order Laminariales; family Laminariaceae; genus Macrocystis; species Macrocystis pyrifera. The sequence continues at coordinate 5,067,574 of JASSKH010000019.1, forward strand.
ACCTCGTCCAGGACCCCTTATGTTCCTTCTCGCTCGGCTGAGCGAGTTCTACCGTCCAAGACAACAGGACGCCCCCGCTCCTTGGAGCGCGTGACGCGCGTGACCAGCCAGGCCTTGGGCTTTGCAGCTTTGACTCCCCACTCTTGCCCTCTGCCGTCCAAGCCACCTGGAAGCCCCCGCTCCGCTGAGCGCGTATCCAGCCAGCCCGTGGATCCAGATGCTTCTGCTCTGGATCAGAGCACGTCGGACAAACCTGGACGCAGCGCTCTCCACGCCACCCAGCTGCGCTCTTCGCCATCGGGTCTACTTGCTTCTGGACCAGATGAGGGATTGTTAGAAAATGATGTTCTGCCTTATATTCCACTTTTGCCCGACCCTGCTCGTACTCGCATGGTGGCCACAAACGAACGTGCCGCTCGTGAAATCTTTCCCGTGCCCCGGCCGCAAGATGGCACACTAGATTTCAGTATTGAACCTGCTTTCCTCGCTGATGTAGCTACAAAGGAAGATTTTTCCTGGAATTTCAGTACTGCTGCGAGTTTTAATACTGCCGTTAGAGGGACAAATGCTGCCACTCGTGAATTTTTTTTTTCCCGCGCCTCGCCCACAAGACGGCACACTAGACTTCTGTATTGCGCCTGCTTTCCTCGCTGATGTAGTCACCCACGACGATTCTGCTGAGAATTTCCGTGCTGATGCTAGTTTTAATACTACTCTTAGAGGGCGCGATGCTTCTAATAGGCCTTTCATTACCGGCGACGTACAAAAACCACCCACACTTGCTTCTAGTACACGTAAGGACAGTGATGACCAGCCCGATGACCGCCCTTCCATCGCGACACATTCTGTGATGCCCGCTCTCCCAGCGCTCGTAGCGCTCGCCGCATCACACCTTGACCACTGCTGTACAAGTTTCTGAAGCACAAGCCGCGCCTGTTGCCACCGCTGCTCCTGAGCCCTAAGACCATGAGACCCGCCGAACCCCCCCCTCCCTACCCCGGCGTCTTTCCCTGCCCCGACACTTTTCACCCGCCCTCGCCTCAGCATGTCACGGACGGCAAATGCACGGGAGGAGGCATCCAGCCCCGCCAGGTCTACCAGCGGGCTGAAGACCTACGGCCCCTCTCCTTCGTCGGGAGAGAGGACGCTCGAGCTCCCGGGCCCCAAGACTCTGGAGGACGCCGTGAACTTCGAGCACCCTGACTCGGAGGACGAGCGGCTGGCGGCCGCGGAGCCTGACAGTACCCAAGCCTCGCCTCCCCGGCTGCCTGGAGCATGGACCTCCCTCCCTTCGCCCGACAGGGCAGCCATTCTCCAGCACTGGCCCGTCATTTCGGGGCGCACCGTGAGGATCACGGCGGAATGTCCGACGCGTGACCAGGCCGACGTCGTTGGGGCCAAGCGGACTCGTGCTGCCGCTGACAATCAAACCGACGTCGTCGCGGCCGAGCGGGCTTTGGCCGCCGCCGAGGCCTTCGGGGCCACCTCGGAAACAACTACGAGCCGCCGGGCGCACGCGCTCACTACGCCAAAGCAAAAAGCATCACCTGCCGCTCGCGCTGCCGCCGCCGCTACCAGAGCCTCGGAGACTGCCGACAGCGCCTCTAAGGCGGTCGTCGCGGCGTCCGAGGACGCCGCGCGCTCCGCCTCTCGCGCCCGGTAAACAACCTCCCGCGCCAGGGGCGACCTGCGGGCTTCACGGGCGAACACCGCCACAAGACCCGTCGTGTTGCCGAGGCCGGAGTCTCACCGGAGAGCCTTCCCCTCGCCGCGACGTTGACCGCTCCAGTCCCCACTCCCGCCCCGGGATCGGGTACCTCCGCTCAGCACCTCTCCAGCGCGATCGCGGTCGACGCCCGGACCCGGAAGCCCTAGGACCTGGACTTCCTGCAGGGGAGTGTCGCCTGCATGGCGGCCGAGCCCAACCCGTGCTTCCTCCCTGAGGCGGCGACAATGGTGGTCTCTACCGCTCGCCGACTCCGACGCGAGATGCCCGAGGAGGACCTCTCAGTCAACAACGCCTGGATACAGATGACGGATGGCCCCTGGGAGGCACCTCAACGCCGTGCGTACACCATGGCTCTGGTGGTCAGGCTCCGGAAGGCGCACGACGCTTCTTCCACTACCGTTTCTTGACCAAAACCTACCGCTTACCTTATCCACTGCAAGCGCCGGGCGCACTCCGCCCACCAGGGACCCCACCTCTCCGACAAGGGACTGGATGCTGGACAACGCAACGCCTCCTTCAGCGGCCCCTCGGACAATCAGGTCCACCAGCACCCGGTAGTTGGCGACAGCTCGGTGGCCCGGGACAGCTCCCGCCGCCGCGCTGGCGACCGGGAACGCCAACGCCCGAGCGTTGGAGGGGATTCGGTCGTTCAGGACGACAGGTTCCGCCGGAGCTCAGACAACGGCAGCGGCACGTCTCGGTGAAACGGGGCTGAACGTCGGGGAAACCGAGGCAAGGGAAGGAGAGCTCGAGTGACGGGCGCAAGAACAGGTACCATCCACGGGGAGACGCTTCTCGAGCCAGTTCCTTCAGTTCGTCCTCGGACGGCAGCAGAAGAGCCCCCGTCCCCGAGGTCACGGGCGCTACCAGCAAGAGGCAAGTGGTCACCTCGCTGACCGATGTAGCTTCTTCCGCCGCGCTTCTTGATCGCTTGACCATGTCCGATGACCGTGCCATGCCTGTGTCGTCTAATCTTTCTCACGCCCGAACATCGGCGATCGACTCCGCTGCCGCAGCCGCCGCGAAAAAGCACACAGCCGACGTTCAACGAGCGTACAAACACCTGGAACTCAGAGACATTCTCGCACTTCTGTCCTACTATTTCCCTCTTCGATCAACCCTTCCGATGCCGCGCAACAACTCACTCGTTCGGTCTAGGCCTCCGCGTCTGATATTCTCATAATGTGCAACGATGGCAGCCATGAAGGCCTTAGTTCTACTGATTGGATCACCGGTTGGGCGTATCCCCTCAAGAAATCCTTCGCGCGTGCCATCACGCCTGACAAGCCTACGACCGCCCCTCTCACTACCTTGATGGATTATTTGTTTGGACAGGTGCCGCGCGCCCTCGCAGCCGGAGCGACGGGACCGGAGGCGTTCACGCTCCTCCTGAGGTTACTCAGCAACCACTTCGATCGCACTGCCACGGGGGCCGGCTACACCAAGTTGCATAATTTTGGCGTGCCTAACGGGACCCCCTTTGGCGATTTTAGCCGTGCATTTCGAGGGGTGGCGTCGGCAGCGACAGGGACTTAACGTGTTTTGGCACCGGGAGTGGACGTTGTTTTGGGGGTGGTTCGGATGGCAGTTAACGAGCAGTACCCCAGCTCGATGCCCACGCTGTACCCGAGAGGTTTGGCTACGGTATCGAGGCCGTTCGGCACTTTGGACGCCACGTGGTTGGCTTTTGAGACTCTCGCTAATACATAATGAATAATAAGACACCTGACATCAACGGCGAAAAATACTTTTACTTGCCTGCTTCTTCAACGGGTGTGCGGTCATCCGCCCCGTCGGGGCCCCAGCCCGCCAGTAATGGTCACGGCCAGGGACGGACGCTCCCCCAGTCGCCTTGATGGCAGACGGGATCGCGCAATAATCCGCTTGTGATGCATGTCAAATCCATCCCTGACTGCCTCGACCCGTGGCTTGACACTTCTTCCAATTGCTGGCCCCTAGAAGAACACCACTACGCTGAAGTTCACGCTGTTAGCATGTCCATCTAGACCGACGACCCTTCCCTCTGGAGGGGCCTCTTTTCGTCGTCCGCTCGTGCCGCCGCCCTCAGCGAACACCGAAGTCACTGCTTGAACTGCCACGAAAGACTCACACCCACCAAGACAGTGTAGACACCCCTTTTTAAACCCTAGAGGCATCTTGAACCCCGACCTCGGAACGCTCGGCGACGACGGCGAGGCGTTCCGCCGTTGGTAAGAACTCATGATCAGACACCGCCGAAAGTATTAATCATGACCGAACAAACACAACCAGAAGAAACAAAAGCGTCGTTCCGGCCACTCGCGTGGGCAGCACCACGGCCAAGGTCAACAGCACAGACAAGGTGACCACTGCAACACACACGCGTAGCGAGGATACCAACAATCTTACTCCGACCATCACGGCGGTGGTTCGACCGCCCCTGCCTCTTCCACCCCAGCTCCCGCCTCGGGGATTCACTATGGTGCTTCGCATTACTCAGACGGAAACCCGAACGGACGCCAGCCAGGCACCTTCCGCGCCGGTAACTGACAGGTCGACGGCGGTTCGGCCCCTGCTGCACGTCCGCCGCTAGCATTGCCGGGAGAAAACACGTTGACTTCACAAGATGCTCGCGTCCCAGACTCATTCAGCGCTCAGCATCGACCTGCTCCGCTCACACCCCGCGCGTTGCCCCGTACTTAGGCCCGACGCAGCGACTCAGCCTCACTTATTTCGCCGGGGAGCCCCTAGGTGTCTTCTCCGGCGTCGGGAGCCCGCGCCTCAAACGTCGCTTCCCTTAACCTGGGCACGAGAGCAGGCGCGTCAAACGCCGCTCTCCCGAACGATGCACCGCTCAGCACCACGAGTGTCGTGCCGTCGCGTCGTTTTTTTCATTGAGGGTGTCCCCCTCCTTCGCCTCCCGGCCATGGGGTGGAGGTCGGTTTGAGGTGCGGGAAGGCCAACACCGAAACCCCGAGATCTCGGTTGAAGCTCGACTCGGCGTTTCCTCGCAATAACGGTAGTCGCTCCACGCTTTTTCCTTTCAAGGGGGAGTCGACAAGATCAGCTACCTCGTCCCCCTTCCCCACCAGGTCTACAGGATGGAAGCCCTCTCCAGTGGACCCTTTGTTGCCCCCCATCCACGCACCGTTCTTGAAGTCGTCTACAGGGTCTGCTGGTCCTCTTTCGTCTTCGCGCACGCCACTGCACGTGCGCAGCAATCCTTCGGCGCCAGTGGAACAAGAGACACCTGATACTGCCCGTCGAGCCAGTGGTGACTCCACGGCCTCCGATCACATCAACCGGACAGCATACCCGTTAAATTCGGACGAATTGCAGCTCTCGTCAAGCAGAACGGGCTCAGAGCCCCCTGCCCTCTTTGACCTACTGTAGGACGGAGACCATCGGGCGCAGTAAGATAGCCTTCTGGTGATTTTTTGTCTACGGGCAATGGTGACACAGAGCCAGTATACGTGGAACCGGACTCGCCTCGTGCACCAGGGGCTCAGTGTTCTCAAAGAAGCACACTGCCCCCCCCCCACACATCGCAACTGCAGCCACCGACGACTCGGCCCCGTCGGTCTTTGACCCTACTCTCGAATATTCAACGGAACGGGTGGTACTGTTCTGGCAGCCCCCCTCATATATTTCGCAGTGGTCACCCCCGTCTTTTGTCGTCGATGATGTGTTATATTCCTGCGCGGAGCAGTATATGGTGGCTGAAAAGGCTCACATTTTTCAAGACCGCGACGCAGCGGAGCGGGTTATGGCCTCGCCAGACCCACGCACAAACGCCTCGGTCGAGGCGTGCATAACTTCGACTGCGCTATCTGGGACCGCGTTCAGGCAGACGCCGTCCTTGCTGGTACTTTTGCCAAATCCACCCAGAACCGGGCCGTGAAGCAGCACCTATTGAGCACTGGCACCAGACGTTTGACCGAATACAACCCTTTTGACCCCGTGTGGGGCATCGGTCCCGGGACAGGCGACCCCGAGACTCAAGACCCCTCTCGGTGGCGTGGGAGAAAATGCTCGGGAAAGCTCTTTCCGCCGTTCGCGACACCCTCTGCTCGAGTGAGGCTGGGTTGGCACACTCCGCCTCCTCTCATCAATTTTGCACTCCGCACACGCCTGACAGAATTCATGAGATTTCACCAGCGCCGCCCCGCCCTTTGGCCGTGGCCCGCGCATGCCCAGGTCCTCCCCTTTGGAGTTTTCGACCCGTTTTTCTGACGCCCCCGCTGATCACAGTCCCGAGGTTTTGGCTGTCGCCCATAGTGTCGACCCCTCCCTCACGCTGCCAGAACACGGCCCCTGCTTCGTCGGGGGCACCATTACTCTCGACGACGCCTCTTTCACAACTAAAATCGCGATTCACAGCGATGCTGGCGTTCTTGCACCTTTTGGTTGCGTGGTGCTTCTTGACACTGACTCCCTACAGACTTTCATTCGATGTTTTTGACCGCATGCTTTCGGTTGGTGCGGCATCCATCGCGTGCGAGCAGAAAGGCGCCCCTCGTTCTTGGGGGGGGGGTGGTTGGTGAATCGGCCCCTCTGAAGACTTCGACGAGTGTGCGCCTGAGCGTCCAATTGTTTCGAGAAAATAAGCCTACGTCCTCCCTCGCAGTTTGGGTGTGCGTGGTTCCCCCCTCAGTGACAGCATGCAGTACTGCTGGGACGTGACAGCTGGATGCGTTTTAATAGCCGCTTCTACTGCTCCCTGCCACCTCGGCCGTCATACCAACGCGTTTTTGGCGAGCTGGAGCTAGTTCACTACGCCCCAATAGACATGTCCGTGTACGCCATCGACCCCGCCGGTTCGGGTGGAGGCTTCCATTTACGCTACGAGGGCGCTGCAGGCGTCACCCTGTATGACGATCCCCAACTGCTTGCTGTCAACTTGTTCGCCGCGATGGCTCCCCGCCAGTCACTGGACACTACTTGGTCGACATGATACCCCAGCCCGACCTACCTCCGGTTGAGGAGTACTTCGTCGTCTCCGGGCGACCGGTTCTTCCCTTCGTTGGAGTGGCGGATCTCGAACCGGTGGATATCCTCGGCGTCGCCCACGCCCCACTGCTGAATGTCCCGCTGGACGCTTTGCAGCAGGACAACCGAGCCCCTAGTCTTTCCTCCGGACTTCTGAGGTGTTTTCGGTCTCGGCAGGTACAGCTTGCCCCCTAGCAGCTCCAGCTTCGCCCCTCGCAGCTCCAGCCTCGCCTTCGCCTGCACTGCTTGAGCGTTTGAGCCTAGAACAGCGCGATTCGTTCCTGCGCGTCTGGGCGCGTTTGCCGTTCCATCTACGAGCGTTGTTGTTTTACCTTCGCGGCACGGACTGGACCCCTGAGGCCATCGAACAGCTGGGGAATGTTGTCACCGAATTTCCTGATGTTTTCTCGAAGTCCAAGTCGGATTGCGGTTCCTGCTCGTTGGTGCCATTCGTGATTTTGGTTCCGGAAGAGAGCGCTCCTGTCACGTCCAGGCCGCACCGCATCAATCCCATCCTGGCCAAGGAAGTGGAGTTCATCTTGGACCACCACCTCACGGCAGGCCTGATCCAGCACTCGACCTCTCCGTACTCAAGCCCACTGGTAGTTATCCCGAAGAAGTTTGGAGGCGTTCGGATCACCGTGAACTACAAGAAACTCAACCAGATCAGCAGCCTCAGTCAGCTGCCTATTCCCTTCGTGGACTAAGTCCTCGACTCCCTGGGGAAGGGACAGGTATTTTCCCTCTTCGATTTGGTCTCCTCGTTCCACCAAATAACTGTGCACAAGGACACCGTCCCTCTCACAGTGTTTTGCACTCCCACGGGCCTCAGCGAATGGTTCGTCATGCCCCAAGACAGCAATGCTTCGCCCGGCTGGTTCGTCAAAGTGATTAACAATGTCATTGAAGGTCTGGCACAGGTGGCGGCCTACCTCGATGATGTTCGACTCTGATCCGACGGCCCACGTAAAGACGATACGAGCCCTCTTCGAACGCCTGCGCTAATACAGTCTCAAGCTCTCCCCTTCGAAGGCTCGCCTCGGTGCCACGGACGCAAAGTTTTTGGGCCACCCCTTATCGCCCGCGGGTATACGCCCAAACGCGGACACAATTTCGGCTTTGATGAATATACCCATGCCCAAGAACCTCAAGCAGGTCCGTGCGCTGATGGGCGGCGTGAGATATTATCGCAAATTCCTACCCAACCTGTCCGAAAGGATCCACCCTCTCACCGCCCTTCTCCGGAAGGGGGTTAAGTACATCATTACGACGGCTATGGAAGTTATCGTCCGCCAGATTCTCGCCGAGCCCTGCCCCGCCGATTTTGATCTTCCCCGACTGGGACGCCATAGCCGACGGCTTCCTCCCCTTCCACGTTTACTGCGACGTCTGTATCGACGGTTTTGGTGCCGTGCTCAAACAAGAACGACCGGACGGCTCGGTACGGTCCATTGCTTATATCAGCCGCGCTACCCTCGATTCCGAGAGGCACTGGACCTCGTTGGACCTCGAAGCTGGCAGCATTGTCTGAGCCATCAAATGACTCCGAGTATACCTGTGGGGCACGAAGTTTCGCATATTTTCGGACCAAAAAGCGCTTGAGAACATCGGCAGGTAGGGGACCACAACGCGGGAGTCCAGCGGTGGGTCGAGTTCCTCACCGCGTTCGACTAAACCCTCGAGTACCGTAAGGGCAACGCCAACGGAAATGCTGATTTTCTATCCCGCTTACCTGAGCCCGCCACAGAACACGACCGCCGCGGATCTAGCAACCTCACCCCCGTCGAATAATGTGGTATCTTCCTCATCCGAGCCTTCGGGCTTCGCACTCGCTCCTCGCCGACCCCTGGTGTCGGTTTGAGTGGGCTAGTACCCCACACCGAAAGTGTCGTCTTGGGTGGGCCGTCTTTCACCTCTTCGGAGTTTCGCGATTTTCGCGCATACGGGCTACGTATGACTATTGACGACCTCTCTGCTCCTTCGGACTGATTCATCGCTCGTGTATCTGCTTCTGTCACCACCGTCGATCGCCGTCCTGGCTTGAGGTTTTTTTCACCACCGCCAACTCTGCTTTTGCTTCAGTTTTTGTCGTACCCTCCGGGGGCGACCAGGGCTCTGTAGAAGCCCCCGCTGCAGCGACGATTGTCGCCCAGCGCACTCTTCTCCCGACGAGCACTTTACAGGGAGAAGATTCGCCGTGATCGCTGATCCGGCCGCGTCTGCCCCCTTCGCCGCCTGGCAACCCGGCGCCTCTGAACATCTTGCCACCTTCAGGCCGCATCTCCACTTGGACGCGCCGACGAACAGCCGCTGCCGCTGGCACCGCGCCGCCTGCCATTTATTATGGCTTCGGGTCCGGCGGGACCCCTAGACTGTTGTCCGGCGTGCTATCACCCCGCCGCGAGCCCCACGGCCGCGACCGCCCGCACCCATCGTTTTGACCCCGGCTCCTGCCGCCTCGTCGATCCCGACGGTACCCATCCCGTCCGACCGCGACCGCGCCGAGCCTGTGGGAACTCCTTTTACGGCTTCGGCCGCCAACGGACGCACCGCCCGTCACCGCGACCGCCTTGGACGCCCTCGGCGCAGCTGTCGAATTTCAGTTCCGTGATTCCGCAGCGCGCTATTCGCACGCTGACTAGGCTCGGGAAAAATGGCCGAGCCCGCATGCAACGCCGCCATGCGCTACATAGGCCTTGGCTGGCCGGAAAGTTTGCCCGCTGACTTTGTGTCGTGTTTCCCTTCCCACCAGCGCCCTCCCTTTTCGGAGTTGGCTAACAAAGGCCGCTTGCACGCCACCGACGCGAGCATCGTTCTACTCGTCCGACAGCCGTCCCCCCCCATTGCGTCGGACACGCAACGCCCGGTGGGTCGCACGGCCTGTCTATTGAACGACGAGCCTATTCGCATTTATGTGCCGCTGCTCATGCGCCCCTGGCTCATGTAGGCTTGCCATTCCACAGCTTCCTGCCACCTAGGAAGCGCGCACACCCTACGTATGCTCGAACGTTTCTACTGGTGGATCGGTATGAGCATCTGCATCCAGTGGTGGTCACGCAACTGCTTGAAGTACCAAGCACGGACAACGTCGCGGCAGACGGTCCGGTGTCCCACTATCACGTTGTCTTTGCCAGAAGGGCCCGGCATCGCCGTCAGCATCGACTATTTCGGCCTTCTCCCCGTGACGCCTCGAGGAAAATACCTACATCCTGTTCCTCACTAATCGTTTCAGCCGCCGAGCCGACATGTACGCCGTCACAGCGCCAGAGTTCACCGCTGAGGGCACGGCCAACATTTTCATCAACCGGTATATTCCCCTCTGGGGGTGCCCGCGCAGTATCCTCTCGGACACAGTTCTGCTCCAGGCTTTCGCACGCCGTTTCTCAGCTTCTCGGGGTTCGAAAAATCGCCACCAGCTCCTACCTCCCAAACCGCCACGGTGGGGTGGAAAGTGTAACCACACGATGGTCCAGATGCTGGAAATGGTCGTCAACGAGCTCCGACACAACTGGGATGAACAGCTCCCTCATGTCGAATTTGCGTACAACAATTTCCTCAGCGCCGTCACGGGATTGGCTCCAACTAGGTCCATCTGGGTCGGCTGCCACGCTTCCCTCTCACAACTTTGCTGGAGTCGCTGGCCACCAGAGCTTGGCCCGCGACCACCTCGCCTACTGCGACTTGGCGACGGATCGCCAGCAGCGCGCGTACGATATCGTTCGCGAACACCACGCCCTCACTGCTGCTCGCGTGAACCGCCGCAACTCCGTCCTCTCCGACGCTCTGTGTCCAGGCCCCAAATTTGACGTTGGCGACTGGGCATGGGTGTACAATACGGCGGCCACCATCCGCCAGGGCGCGAAGCCCAACACGGACGCCAAGGTCGTCAAGGCAAAACTCTCACTCAACTGGACGGGCCCCTACAAAGTGCTCGCAGTTGGCCCCTGCTCCTCAGCGGACACCCCGGACGGATCTCCTCTTGGGGCAAGGCTCCTGTATTTGGATCTCCCTTCCGATATGTCCGGCGCTGATGCTCGTCGGCGCGTATCAGTTCAACGCTGCAAGCCCTGTGCCAACCCCCACGACCGTGGCGACATTCCGAAATATTTTGCTGTCAGGGTTGACACAATACGTGCTCAACAACTTCTTCAAGAAATCCCCCCCGTCACCCAGGACGATGTTTCGACCCCTCTTCCAGCACTCGAAGTGGAAAGATCACCGGACACCATTCGGTTAGAGGTCGAGGTAGCGTCATCGCGGTGATGTGCGAGACGCACTGGACAGGACTATCCCGTCCATCCTGGGAACGGCAAATGGATATTCAGCATTCTCGCCACGAAATTCTGCGCTACTCGGCCGGCACCCCGAACCAGCACCACCAAACCAACCGCCTGCACCGCCGAATGAGAATCGGCGCGACACAACGGGAGCTTTCTCGGAGTAACGGCGAGCGGTTTCTGGCACCCGGCTATGGCTGCGTGTCGCACACCGATTGGCTTCGCCGATACTGCAACACCCTGTGCTTCCCAACGGGGCCCACGTTTGGTACAAGGGCGACGACGGTCTGTGGTGGCTCGGGAAAATCAGCGCGACTACGCCAACGAATAGAGTATATTTGGTTCGATTTTTGGACGACCCGGGACCGACCAAGCTTCCTCTTTCTCCGGCGCGCTACCACGACTTCGACGAGAGCTGTACGAGGTTCTTCGTGTCTGCAAATTAACTTGGCTAGCGCGTTTGCACGGGGGGTCCAGCGTAACGTAGATTAATCTCGAAGCGCCGCCGTGGATAGCTGACTTTCGCTTCTCGGCTGCACTCGATAATGTTTTTTTCTTGCCATTTTCCTGGTCTTCGGGGGGTGAATTTTTCCATTTCATGACGTTTCCCGAGTTTTCGAGTCGGGGTTTTTCTGCTCGGTGTGTTCTGGTTTGTTTTTTCTTAGACTGGGTTGGGGATGGTTTTTTGCTTATCTTGTCCTTCCTACCCCCTCGCTTAGTGTCGGGGCTGGTCTGGGTAATCAAGCCACTCATTTATGGAACAGGACGCGTTTTCAGAGTTGTGGGCTGGATTGGGGTGGCTCTTCGCGTCTTCCGTGTTATTTTTCTTCTCGGTTTTGGTATCAATTGTCTTTTCCATGAAACTTCCTCGCCCTCTCCCCCGTTGCGGGTAGCATGGCGATGGCTTTCGTTGACGATTTATTCCTGCCCCTTAGGGCTATGCCCTCCTTTATTTCTTCTCTTTTTTTATTACCTTGCCAGCTTTGCTGCCTCGCCGTTCAGAGGTGTGGGAATGGGGTTTTGAGGAGCCACATCTTCGACTCATGTTCTAATTCGTGGAATCGGAGTTTCCACGAATTTCCCATAATTCTGCATATACGGCTCATCAGAGTGGGCTAGTGTTATGATACCTCTTTGAATGAGGCTGAAAGCCTGTTAATTACCTGGGTTCAGGTATTGGGATCGTGTTTGTAGTACTTGGGAGGCGTTTAGTAGATGGAAAACCAGGGGTTTTCCGAGGCACGAGCTCAGCTCAGTCTCCGCGTGTACGAAAGGAATAAAGTTGCTCTTCTTCTATGTCTAGCAAACAACACTCGGGAGTACCAACGAGTACCGACTTAACAGGTAAACCTGTCCAGGGATACAAAGTGTCCCGACCTTGATCTTAACAGTCGTGCCAATCGTATCCAGTGCGATTACATGCCATTGCGTTGTCTACTCTGCTTACTGCATAAAAGTGTAGTATCTCTGTGGCGTAGTGTTGTGACCACATAACGTGTACCTCTCTAGGACTAAAGAATCGGCACGGACATGGGTTGTGCTAGATGTCGACGGGTTACAACACAATATCATGCAATTGCACTGGATACGACAGGCACGACATACACATTCCATGAAGGAGACAAAACATGACAAACAAAAAACTATTAACAATACGAAAACAAAATCGACAGAGAAAAGGAAAAAAAAAAAAAGAAGAAATGTCGTCAACCCCCACTGGGGATGCGGCAGACACTTAAAAAGAACGAGCTAAAGAAACAACGCCACTATCGAGGGTGCCCGCAAAATACGTTTTCGACACCTCACGTCGAATTGTTCAACTTGGATCCTCCCGACAGGGGAGGGGGTACCTGGTACCGTACCCTCTCTCAAAGCCTAAATAATATATAAACAAAACTGAAACCAGGGGACGGTATAGAGCCGTCCCCCCCTGCTTGATACAATAACGCCTACCATCATACTAGAATACTGCTGTGAGGCGGCGCGCTGACCTCTAGGCTACAGCTGCGTCTGGCCGCATAGTTGCGGATGCGCGGTGCTGCCTACTCAGCGGTGCTTCATCCTCGTGCCACCTCACCATGAACCGTTCGGCTACTTAAGGACTCCCCGGTACCACGTCCCCGCATTTTCTGCCGCAGTGGGCCACGGCGCGGTCTCAACTCAAACCATCAAGAGGGAACGTTCCGTTGATTCTGAGGGACTAAATTAGGTGTTCGACTATGCATCTATGCCAAGTCTTAAACTGTTCGTCAGGTCTCGGGTTCTCCCCACCAGCCATCTTCCCGAAGACTGGGTAATCGCTCCTTGCTTGGCCGTGTCACGGCCTCCGCAAGAAGAAGCCGCCGTTTACGAATGGTCGTTTCGATGCGCTCGCAACGCGTCATCTTGAAGGCCTCCGCGTACGAGAGGGTGGCGTGGTCAGTACGAAGCCGGTGCTGCAAGCCAATGACTCGCAAGAGCACTGCTTGGTGGTGAATCGTTCGAACCTTGGCAAAGTGCTTCACTCTGAGGGTCCACGTCACACACCTGTACAGCAGGGTCTCAGTCATATCGGTGTTCAGCGTTCGGGTCTTCAGGTTAAGCGGGGCGGTCGTCCTGTCGTACTACTCACGACCGCATGAGACAGATCCATGGGTCTATTTCGAGTGAACAATGCCCCCTAGGTATCAGAACTGGGCCGTCTGTTTATACCTTTGGCCTGTTGCTTCGATGACGAGCGGTGGGGCGAGGGTTGTCTGGTCTGGTGTTCATAGAAGCATGTCTCTGTCTTCTTTCCCGATACCGTGAGGCCTGCTGCTTCGAAGACAGTCACGATGACCGTCATCAGTTTTCCGAGCCCTTCAGCCGACTTCGAGACAATTCCTGCGTCATCGGCGTACAACATGCCCCACAGCTCTTCCCATGCATGCCAACGGTTCCTGATTCTCCGTTCCGACTACTCCAGCGTCATTAAGTTGAACCCATTCCCTGATTATGGCTTTGTATTTGCTGAAGCGTACCAGTACGACGTGTAACGCGGCAGTGAAGAACAAATCCATGCCTTCGTTGAAATTGCGGATGATTGTAAGCATCTTGGTTGGTACGCCAGAGCGTGTGAGTACCTCCCACAGCACCTCTCGGTCGACAGAGTCGTACGTTTTCTGCAGATCGACGAAGCACACGTACAGGGGAAAGGTGCAGGGGGACTTCCCTCTGTCGTCCGAGATCTTGCAACCGGCGTACAACGAACAACATACCAATCGTTGATCATGCGGGGCGGAAGCCGCACTGTTCCTCCAGGAGTAATCTCTCGGTCTCGCAGTAGTTGGTGATGCGGGACGCGACGATTTTCAACTACACTTCGCCTGATTGGGCAACAATCGAAGTCGCTTTGTAGTTGTTGCAAACAGTTCGGTCCTTCATTCTGTGAAGGACCTTGATGATCACACCTTTACATTGCTGAGGGATTTCTCCTACTCTCCAAACGTCGACAAGGACGTTGTGGAAGCACTGGGCGAATGCAGGGTGGTCGAGGTTTTGGAGCTCGACCGGGAGGCCATCAGGCCCAACAGCTTTCCAACTTGATATGCCCTTAAGTGCTTTCGTCATCTCGTCCACGGATGGTTCATCTCCGAGCGACAGTTTAAGCGGTCGCGGTGGCGTCGATGATCGTGGGATCTGTATTCAGCGATTTTGTGTTCCAACGTTTGTGGTAGAACCCCGATCATCGATCACGAATTCACAACTTAACCCGCAACAGCGTGATATCCTCGTCCCTAATATACTGCTCGCTCTTCGCTTTAGTCCCTCCCAATCCCACCGTGCTCTTAAGGTACTTATAGAATCCTCTCTGGTCGTCATTCGCTAGGAGTCATTCGGTTTCGGCGAGGTACTCTTCACAACACGCATGTAGTCCTGCGGCAATCACCTCCTGCAAGTTCACAAACGCAGATCTCAGTATCTTCCACGCGGTTCTATCACGGTTCTATCCCGGGGGTGGGCACGCAAGAATTGTCGCGCATCCTCCCTCGCTGTCCATGCTAATCTGAATTCTGAAAAACGCCAGGGATTCGGCAGAATCACACCATCCATGTCTGCGGTGGCGACGTGGAGGGGGTAACTTGGCTCAGAGTAGAAACGACCCTCGCGACTATTCGTTGACGACACTTTTCGTCGGGCGTGAAAATCTGTCTGTCGAACTCTCGGTGTTTTAGGGGTTTTCGTATGTGTCGGTTGGGCGCAAAGCGGCCACTGAATTGGGTTTTGATACGCAATATGTTGTGGTCTGACAAGGCCTCAGCTGGGGGTGGAGGCTGTGGGACCACGTTAACATCATGTACTCTAGGTCGATGGGCTTGACGGGTTAGGATGTAGTCGATCCGCTAACGGTCATTTGGGCTGGTGCCATTGTGTGTATGCGATATTCCATCCTTGCGCGTGCTGAAAAACGTGTTGGTGAGAGCTAATTTGAAAATGGTGGTAAACGACAAAAGTCGTTTGCCATTATCGTTACGAACATCACGTCGATATGCTCCAAGCACTCTACTTTCATCATCACCGCATTTTTCCATCCTCTGCCCAATTCGCGCGTTGGCATCCATCAGTACAAACAAACACGCTTTCGTCGGCATCTGTTCCACCATGTCCTCCAGCTCCTGCCGGAAATACGTTTCAGTTCGGCGTCCTTGATACTATCAACTGGAGCATATGCGACGACGAAATTGACTGCCTCGGGTAGAAAAGAACTACTTAATGTAAAGAAAACACTCACACATACGCACTGATTTCGTGATTTATTCTTATACCACGTCGGTTTTTTTCGTGGCACCAGAATCATGGCGTAAGTCCGGTGAAGCAGTATGGAACGGACGAGAGGCGTAATCATACACCTGGTGACGACACCTGGTACCTGGTATTATTTAGTAGGTTCAGAAATGTATACCTGTTGCGAGATATCGATGGTTTGACAACACGAGCTGGTGACAGTGACAGGCGAAACGTTTTTCCTTAAAACCTTTCACTCCTCGGACAGATCATGATCTCTCTATCTACAGGCATATCATTCAGTTCCTCTCCTGCCGTTGTGAGGGTTGTGCAGGATCTGTCTACTCCAATACTGATCCAACCCAGGAAACATGTGCTAGATCATGCAGATTGTTGCGGTTCCCACCAGGCATCATAAGCTACTAGATTATGCAAGATCGGGGGATACATCTGCCTTGAAATCACGACGTGGGAATCGATCGACTGTCCGAGGTGTGAAACCTTTGCACGATGGGCACGATTCAAGGTGTATGCCCGTGACTATAACACCGTGCATCCACCAGTAACGCAACTGCAACATTAGCGTGGGAGGATGATAGAAAAAGCAGAATGTCACGAAAGCCTCGACCATCTCAAGCGGAAAGCAAAGGGTGGAACAAATCGTGGGGGAAAGGAAAAAATTACGTGTATCAAGGTTGTGAATAAGAGCCGGTTGGACTTCCAGAACAAAAGGGTGAGTAAGGGTATGCGTGAGGAGGTAGTCTCCGTTGTGTACTCGGCTGAAAATATCTCAATATTGACACGTCCGGGGTCTTCTAATACGCGAACCACGTACTGCCAAGCTGTTGTGTGCGCGGAGGTTTTGCCCTGCCCCAGTGATGATGAAGGGCCATTAACCGGAAATCGACACTGACGGCGAGGAAGGTCGTGCTGAAGCTGCGGGACCAAATTGGATGCGCGGCGCTTGCGTAACCTGGACGCAAAAAAACGAGGGTCCTGATCGCGAGCTAGTTCGCGCTGAACGGTACCGACTGTTGTCAGATATACGCCAAAACCATTGAACATGAGCGAAGCAGGACGATCGCAGGGTGTGGGTCCTCGATTGTGTTTTTTAGGAATATTCCGCAAGGTGTGGATTTGTCCACGTTCTATGGAAGTTGGGTATTTTTCATATAACAAGGTCTCTCGCTTGGATCGGTCTACCTTCTGTGGACGCTGTGTTTATTGTGACGTTTGAAAATATGCTTAGAACGTCTGTCGTTTGTCCGCCTTCTATGAGTGCGTCGAAAGGTTGGCGCACCGTTCACCCGTGCACTGAGCCAACACCTCAGTGTATTGGCGCAACTCTAGCATCGACGGGTATGTGACAATGCAACAGATTGGTCCGCTGATGTTGAAGAGGTTCTCCGGGCCAGCATTAAAGAAGATGCTGCCGCGATTATCGGAGGTCTATCTCCCGTTTTTAGGATGTGACCCAGAGGAGGCCCTTCCAGTAGGTTCGCAGAGGACGGCGCTAACTCCGCCCCCGCTGCGCACATACCGGTGGCTGGTGTTCGTCCCCTCCTCCACAAAGTCGATCGGCACGGAAATGCCGTCCTCGATGACAGGATTGATATTGTTCGTGTAGTTGTTGAGGATGTATGGCAGAAGAATTGCGGAAGTTTACAGCTGTCGGAGGGGGGCGGCACCGGGCTTGCAGTGAACCATCTACGCACGACAGGGGGCGTCTGGTGCTCCTGATATGTTGTTCGAGCGATGCGTTGAATTTCGTCATTCGACGCGTGAGGCTGATGTGAGCGCGTATTGCTCGCGCATCAGCGCTTATGCGTGAGCGAGCGTCGTGGACGGACGAATACCGGTTTGCAGCACTTCAGCTGGTCACATTCGAGGCATTTGTAAGAAGGCGGGTGGGGGAAGGGGGGGGGGGGCGGTGGGGGGTTCGTGTGCTCCTCGTCGAGCGCAAACCGGCTTCGACACTGACGGAATGTATGAGGGAGATTCCACATGCGGAACTTGAGCCTTCCAAGTGGTATTGGCGCTCGTTGACGAACTTGGCATGCGTCTAGGCCATGGTGCGAGTGACGCGCTCGACGTCTCTTTGCCGTTTGGGGGTATCAGAAGCTTGTCTCAAATTTGCGCGTCCCGCGCAGCTTAAATACGGCAACCGACAGCTTTGAGCAGGATTGGACACACTTGCTTATAGGAAAGGAAGGTTACTGGGCATACCCGCAAAGATCAAATGCACCTGTTCTTCAGGACAGATGCGGTGCCCTCGGCCGTAAAGTTGGCAGCAAAAGCGGCGTACTTTTCTTTGCGTCGGCTGAAAAGATCTGTGGAGGAGAGAGTGTAGGTGTTCCTTGTGGGTGCTGCCTCCTTCAAAATGCTAAGCAACGTGCTACAAACTTTTAGTCAGGAAGTTCGGAGAGTTGATGGCGTGTGGTCCCCCTCTGAAGTACTTGTGATTCCAGTACCTTAAGAGGGATGACTCGATGAAGTATTCGCCTAAAACCCTTAGCTATCCCCCAGCCCCGGTCTCGACCTCTGTTAAACATTACACATGCAGCAGTACGTATAGGCCGACGAAAAAGGAAGAACCAACGAACGTAAAAGCTCAATTTCTGGGGGACACAAAGAACTTCGGAACTGGACATACTGTTCAGCGGCGAGCGGTGCACTAAATTCATTAAACTAGTATAAGCTCAAGGCTATCAAAAGGTTGTTTGTCACGAAAAAAAAAAAAATAATCTTGCTCAGATCAGGTGTTACTTGTTGGCGAGCCAATACTGTACAGAATATATGTACTGCTGTAGAAACAAATAGGCCCCAAGGTCTAATTTGCATCTTAGGGTGCCAGATTATGTGGAGAACGCTACTACTCGAGCCGCCTCGCCCACAATGATACACTATCAACTGTTGAGTCCGCCAGTCGTAAGATGTGAAATTCTCGGCATACTTGGTGTGTTCCAAACACAGTCGTGGTCCCGATATAAGACACACGTTATAAGGCGGGTACGGCTTTAAGGCGACCTATAATGGTTTGACGCAACTAGGAGCGCATGCAAGGCGAGTCGCCTAATATAGGTATTGTATGTATATAGCGGGTGGTCGCCTTATTCAGACGACTCCGACACGTAATAAAATAACCAGACAACACACCTCTTGGCTACACAACACCATGACCGCAGTCAAAAGGTGGACGCGTAAAGAACAGGATTATATCGTAACAGCCTTGAGGCTCGATGCACAAGACGAAATCGTAGGGCGTGTCAGACGTTTGGAGTCTGACGCAGAGGCCACGACCGCGAGTCCATCCGACGGGTCCTCCGACAGAAACGGAGTAGAAGAAGGGACAAAGAGGGGAGGGAGGGGGCTTGGCCACCGTTTTCTGACTTCTTGGTGCCGTTCGGCCAGCTAGAAGAGCGTGCTGAAACGAGCGGCAACGACGCGCGGCATGACATGTGTTGCGCAGGGCGAAAATGACACTCAATAGGATTGGTCAACCAATAGACACTATTAATAGTGCTATGACAAGGGGTTAACTATTTGCACAGCATGTTCGGGGTCGTTGAGTGTTACCATTAATATACTCGCCCGCAGTAAGTGTCCCTGCGTCCGTGTAACGCGAGATATTATGTACTCATGGTGCAGTACGATGCAGTAAAATACGATATAACAGGTCGTACCGCATCGCTTCACAGCCAGCTGCGCACTACCGCAGGAAAAATTGATGAAATGCTGTCGAGCTAGGTGCGCATCAAGCTTGCGAGAAAATTCACAACCGGGGCATACTGCAGTGGAGCACACGCGCTGTCGCAGCTCCAAACGGTCAAAATGTTTAGGTTGAAGCTGTAGATTTGACAGCTGGCGGCGTGTTTTCGCAAGTACCATATAAACCAAAAAGGGGAAAGGAAACAGAAGTCAGTCGCCCAGAAAAAAAAAATCGTCCAATTATCGTATCATAAGATACGCTGTCGAAAGCGAAAATAGCATAAAAAACAGATGCTACAGCAGCTGTAGCAGTGCCTTGGCAGGCTCGATCTGCAATGCTGCTACAACCCAGAGGTTTAGATAAATGAGAAATGACCGCCACCCGAGAGCCCGACGGTGGCACTGCAGTGTGTATACCGTCTCTGACTCGCGTTAAATACACTCTGATTTGCAGCATATTTCGAGCATACTGCACGGTAGATGCATGTCGTCGCGAGGCGTGCCAAGACAGCATTTTGACAGGAAGGAGTAGCAAGAATGTTTTAAAGATATCATAGCATGCGACAAAGATTGAGAGACGATTAGGCAAAGCACGAGCAGCGAGATGCCAGAGCGTGAGCCGCGCGCATACCTAAATTCAAATATGTATGTCAACCCGCGCCGATCGAACGTGCGAGCACGCATGCGGTCATGCATGCGGCAATCATGCATGCGAGCATTGACCAACGACCAGACCGAGCGCGGCCAAGCGAGAGGACAGAGCATGGGCAGCATATAAGCATGCTGGTATTGAACTGTGTACCATCTACGCGCGAACACATGCGAAACGTGTACAGGCATCACGAGGTCGAACATACACACATGCGAGGACGAACATCGTACTGACCCTGCACGCCACGAAGAGCAACGAGCACATGCACAAGCATGCGGTCACGGACGAGCGTCGCGGAAACACCTCCAAGCATACCGATACGATCGCGAGCAATGATGAGTTGAGAGTCCAAGTTGGCAAACAAAATCCAGATTCTGCACACTACAAACCAGCTACCGAAACCGAGACCCCTTCATGGATCCTAGGATCCCAGGCATACCAGAGGACAAACGTACTCCATAGACTCAGAGTCCATAGACCCAGAGTTCGCGCCTAGCCCACCCACCCACCCACCCACCAATCAATCGTCTTCCTGCCTCCCTACAGCCTTACCTTAGGTGACAGCAGCAGGATTTAGACCTCTGGCCGGGACAAATACTATCATCGTGACATCTGCGGCAGTCCCGGATGCTGGTAAAGTTCGCGTGAACCTTTCCCCGGCCAGCTCACCTTCGTCGCGTGGTACAAGAGTGTAGTCGTAGTGCCGTGCTGTAGTAGTCAAAAAGGTCGTCGCGGTTGACTATAGCGATGCAATAAACGCAGTCATGGAGGCGAAGGTGGCGACGGTATACACGATCGGTAGCAGTGGAGGGTGGCGCTGTCAGTAGCACAGAAGCTTAGGCTTTGACTTTCTCCTATTTTCGTTTGGATAGTGTGAAACTATGAGTGAGCCTATTAATAGATACCCCAAGCTGGCTTTCCAACGAGGCGTTGTCGCCCGGGACCTCTCCTCCCAACCTTCAGTTTGGGTTCCCCAAAGTGCTGGCGCACGGCGTCCATGGTTGGTTACGAGTGTGGCGCGACTCGTTTTCTACACAAGGGCTCCAGGAACAAAGGGTGGTGGAGGTAGTGACACCCCCTCCTTGCTGGCACGGAGGCAGAGGCCTCTGGTGATGTTGTCACGGATGAGTATAATGCTGGTAGAAAGGCGAACGTTATCATGGTATACGATTCCTTGTAGCAGTGCACAAAATCTACCACATGTTTCTCGGTGGGATCTTTTGGGAGCTCCCTTGGGATCCCGCGCGCTCACGTGCGTGTATCATGGGATGCCGCACAATCCCACCACGGCATCCCACGGCATGCCGCGGGGCTCACATTAGGCCCCGATACCGCAGGACGCCGTGGGACGTCAGGTGAGATACCGCGTGTTCCCGCCAGATCCCGAAGGATCCCATGGGCCATCTCGTGTTCCCGCCTGGCATTCTGCGGGACCCCGCGGGATTTCCCTCCGTGGGACTAGGTACAGTAAGGGGACTACCACAAAAAATCCAGTGGGAATTCCCACGATAGATCTAATGGGACTTCACGGTAGTTCCCACACAAATTCTCATGATGGGAAGTCCACGACGTCTGTCGGCACCCCTGGAGAATCCACTGCTATTGACTGGAGGTACAATACTCTGTAGCAACGTGTAACTTATATAATTGTGTATCCAACACTTTAGTACCTTATACAGTATATGAGGGACTGAAGGCTCGGCAAACACCCTATTGCGCCATGTAAGACACGAGAATATAACAGCACCGTGTACTTTTATTCGTGCAGCCCCACTACCGGCTTGTGAACAGTCGAAGCTAGCCTTCCCGCCGCCGGGTTTCAGTGAAACAGGCGCCGAAACACGCGGCGGTTAGGATCAGGTCCAGGGTTTTGCGTTTGGGTTCAGAGGTTGGAGTCGGGTTGGGTCAGGGCCGACGTCCATGGCCACAGGGTTTCACGGGTGGGTTTATTTACAAGGTAGTCTTGTGCACAGGGGCACCCGGGAACGAGCAGTGTTCCCACTATTAACACTCGTACCAAGCGACAAGTATGCGCGTACAACAGTTACTGTAGTATATACGCTCATACTTGTTGCTTGATATATACGAGTAGATACGAGTAGTAGATACATGATACCTGGTGGTACAAGTACGAACATATATTCAAAAACCTGATCTTGTTTCCTACTGGAAGTTTGAGAGAGCCAGATGTTGCAACGGCGCCTTCCACTCGAGTGAGTAATCAACACTAGTTACCGCCTTAGTAGAAGAGCGCAATCTACGTAGCACGCCACCAGTTGTAGTGGTCTGTGAGATATACGTACCTCAGGGCTCGCCACGCGGCGCGAAAAGAGGGGGATTGCAGGAGTGCTGGCGTGCTGGAGCATCCAGAAAAAGGAGTTGCACCCCAGCTTCCGTTTTTTTCGATAAGGGGGTGCATGCCTTTGGTATTCGTCCTGGATAATCGTGTCGAGCCATCTCTACTCTTGCCATCTTGCACCTGTCTGCTCTCCGGCGTGGAGGCAGCTATCATCATATTTGAAACATACCAGGTGCCCACTAATGTTCTGATATCCTCGTCGGCCTCCTTGGTGCCCCAGCCTTCATAGGTGGCACGCTTTTGCGCGGTCTTCTGGCGAGCGTTTTCCTTCACGTATACCACATACCTCCAGCACCAGCAGTAGTACCAAGAGCAGCAGCAGAGCTCAAGAGCTCAACGGGTCGAGCACAACTCGACAATAGCGACGCACACGCGAGAGGTGCGATAATGTAGTGTTGCTGGTATAGTCGAACCTTGCACACGTTCATGGAATGCCTCGGTGGGAGCTGCTGTCGAAGGGTGGTGTGCTCGGAAGGCATCAAGCTCGCAATAACGCGGCGAGATTTGAATTGTCTGCAGTTGGTTGATGCGAATTGCGAGGTACAAGGGTATTGTTGTATTGCTGTGGTACTTGCACCCTTGGGGTTTGGGGTGGCATTCATCCCTCCACGAACATTGTGGCATTCTCCCTGCACGAAAGTTGCTCGTACTGGTATGATACAACGGCGCTCGTAGTACCGCCGTACTCCTAGCTCGTGCTGTATGGTTGTTTATATAGCTCTGCGACTACTCTGGAGTCTATTCAGTGCAGGCTCGCGATTCGCAATGGCCCGTATGCCGCACGTGGGACGCGCGCGAAACAGACACGTCATGCACAGAGTGTACGGGTGTAGAGATGTTATGAAAAACCAGGTATTATTAATAACGGTTTGGGAGGGCGAGGAAACAAGTTTGAGAGCCAGCAAAAATCCCAGTACATATAATATCATATACCTGGTAGTGAATAGCAAAGCGGTCCAATGATAGACGATACCTCAAATGGGTGCATAGACAGCAGTAATACGAAGAGAGAAGGAACTGAGAGAGCGAGAGATTTGTTCAAGTATCATACGGCGCGGAGGGCTATTGTTTCGGTGGCTAGAATGCGTGCCGTCGGTTATCACTACCTAGGTTTCTGTTCTGATTGCGGTGGAAAGCTCCACAACCGAGCCCTAACCGCCATCTCAAACGTCATGCGCGCACACGCCGGTAGTGCGTAGTTGTTCGGCTGAGGTCGCGTAGACGGTGTTAACCGAGGTAACGTCGGTCTTGCCGTCACTGCTGCTGCTGCTATTGCTTTGTTCTTTCACTCGCAAATTGCTAGCTCAATAAAGTATGATGGTGCATTCCTGGCGCCATATCTAACAAAAGCACAATCCGGGGTCCATCTGGTCACCCTGGGTTGTGCTTTTGCTAGAGACCCCACGCGGTAACCACTGGGATATGCTGTATACCGATCAGCGCTGCCTGCCAGCTCAGTGGTTGTGATATATATCAAACATGCATCCAGACTGTACCTTGTTTTTGGCTTCCAAGACGTTTGTATAAATACATAATTCTGGGGTTGTCCTTCCCCGATTTCGGCAGGAGCATCAACCAACCTATCGAGCGCAGCGCTTGGCCCGCCGCAAACATCGCGCGAGGTGCAGCAGGAGACGCTTGCTGTGTCGCTGTGCGATGCCCTCGGAGGCGACCCCTCCGGGTTCACCCGGGAGGGACGGGCCTCAAAACCAAGCCTCTGGTGAGGATACAGGACACACGAGTCCTTAGGTCCTGACAGCGCAGTAGTAGTGGTAGGAGGAGAAGGAGGTGATGATGCTATTATACCCTAGGTCGGGTGCGGGCTGGGCCGGACGCGGTCGGCCCAGCCCTGCTTGGCGTCACCTTCGAGGATTGGCCCCACCCGCACCTGCATTCTGTCATTTCTGTATTCTGCTTGCCTCCCCTTTTAAAGCGCTGTCTTACCCGTGCCAACTCCCCCTCTAACACTCCTATCTGCCTCAAGGTGGAAAGGGGTGGCAGGAAGCCCTCCATGCAGTAGCGGAGGCGAGCAAGGTTCTCGGGGGCTGTATCGAGGCTAGAGATGCGTTCGATCTCGCCAAGGGCAAGCTATTGCGAGCGAGGAAGAGGTGCGACAACGTTAACCCCACCGGAAACGGCAGCGACGGCAGTGGCACTGGTGGTGGCGGTGGCAGCGGTGGCAGCGGTGGCGGCAGTGGTGGCGGCAGCGGTAGCGGCGGCGATGGCGGCAGCGGTGGTGGTGGCGGTGGTGGTGGTAGTGGAGGCGGTGGCAGTGCGGGGGAGGGGAATGAAGGGGAAGGGGGTGAAGAGGCGGCGGCGGCGATGATGGCGGCGGCTGCGCCGCTGTCCTGGGAATTCGCGAACAAGATGGCAGAGCTTTCGAGCATTGCTCCGGAGTTGTCGGGATTGCTGGCCGACTTGACCGCGGTGTGTGTTTAGTTTTTTTTTTTTGGCCCGTTTCCGAGAATTGCATAATGTCGGTGAGTGTTTTGAACAATATGCCACCTAATATGAAGCACTCGCTTCGCTGTGGCGTGCGCCCATAGTTTCAGGCTTGTACGTTGTTGCGGTGAGCCATTCTTCTACGTCGAAACGGTAACCCTAACGCGGTGACTTTTTCTGAACTGCGTGCAGCTTTGCCGCCCTCCCAACTGATACTACAGTAGTAGTTTGAAGCCTCTGCTCGTGTGTTTGTTTATTTGTGAGTACATGGCCTAATTCAGCCAGTGATCACCACTAGTAGACTCTAGGCTCAACTATTCTAAAAGGGAAACTCCGCGGAGGTCAAGCCCTGCTTCGGAGCTGCTCGCCCGATCGGGCTTTGATATCATGTGTGTCTATTATTCGCGTTAACTACCTTAGGGCCCACAAAAATGGACCGAAACAATATATGTTTTGTTCATCAGCCGTCCACGGGTAGTGCTAGCGCCAAGCAGTACGGGAGGGAAGGGCGGTGCTTCACCCGTGTCGTTTACCTCCTTTCAGCAATTGAAGTTGGTAAATCAACTATTTACGCACCTCGTACAGATCATGATCTATCTATCTGATCTGTCTACTATAGATGATCTAGTTCCTCACTTGCCGCTGTGAAAGCTGGTGCGGGATCTGCATAGTGCGGATCCAACGCAGTAAGCACGTGCTAGATCATGAAGCATGTACGGATCCCACCCGATGACATGAGCTAGTTCATGCGAGGTCGGAAATAGATATATCTGCGTTGAAAGACCTCGATCATAAACTGTCTGTGGGAATCGATTGTCTGTCCGAGGAGTAAAGTATTACAATCGTCCAGTCATGCAGTGGCCGGTACTGCAATCGTCACTTTTGATCGTCAATTTTCCCCTCTGGATCGTCCAATCACGCAGTGGCCGGTACTGCAATCGTCACTTTTTGATCGTCAATTTTCCCCTCTGGGGTCTCAGGGTTAGTCCGTGCTGGTTAGTTCTACCCTTCGACATCCATCTCACCCCAAGAGTTCGTGCTGATTATTTCTTCACCGTACTGCAGACAAAGATGAACTACAGTACGTGTCACAAACCGTAAAAATTCGTAAACGTGAGAGTCTTCGCGCACAGAATGATTACAGGCTGATCGGCTTTCTTAAATCGTCCTGTTGTCCCAGGTAAATATCACCCCAGGGGAGCCGGGCCTATTATCCTTCACTAGAGGCGTTCTTGCCTTGTAGGGGTAGCACCTAATTATCGTAAGGGTTCTCGGTTGAGGAGCTCCAGACGCCCGCTACGATAGGGGTGTCGCTTCCAGGCCGTTTATGTTCATGACTGACGGCGCTCCGCAACTGGAGAGCTACCCAAGTTCATTGAACTCCCGCTTGTGTTTACTATTCAGCAATGTTCGTGTTGAACCTTTGCCATGAAGTTGCTCTGCAATGTGCATCAAACGTTAGTTTTGTGGGTGAGGTATAGGGCCCCTATGCTATAATCAAGTGAGAACCCTCAGAAAAAAATAGGTGCTATAAAACCCCTACGCCGTAGCATGGAGCTCACATACCTTCCCTAACACTGACTTTGCGCAAAACTAAAAGTGCATCCGGATGAACTAGATTGTCCTAACCAGGTTGACATACCGAAAAAAAAATGTAAAAACACAACTAGTATCCATCGATATTGGGTACACACAATCAGTCTATTCAGTTGAGGAGCCCCGTCAGTCAGAAACGTTTTGGCCAAAACGAGATACAGTACCCCTATATGGCCGCAGTTGCCATGACACCAACCACAGTAGCACCCTTGCCGTAGAACTCGCAATCCAGCCATCACACGCACCTAAAAGTGATGAGCCTGTTTTGTCCCCTTGTGTGGTTGCCGTTGTGTGCATGAATATAAGCTGGCGTTTTTCCTTCGTGGGTGAGCCTGGAGAGCCTGTTTTTGTTGTTCGTATGGGGGTTTCTATAATTTGGGCAGGCTTTTTTTTCCTCCGTTGGTGGTCCGTTTGTGCCCCCTGATTTATTATTCGTGTTTTTTTTTCCGTCGTATAGATGAGCGTGTTTCTTTCCGAAGAAAATCCTGGATACCCACAGGTGAGGCTCACAGATGAGGTGTCTTTTTAATTGTATTGAAACGTGACCCTGATACGTAATGCCCTGCGGTATGTTGGATGCGTTGCTCTGAAGGTTGAACGCGCGGCCGCCCCCTCGCAAGATGAGGTAGTTGGGGGAGGGGGCGACAGCGGAGACGCCTTCGGTGCTGTGCACGAGCTCCTCAAGGTGGCACCCCCGGCACTTGCTCAGCTCCTCTCGTTCGACCACTTAAGGTATGGAAACGCGGCCAGGGGTGTTTTAGCATGTTGGATCGAGGCGTTTGGTTGACGGGTTTTGGTACGGTGTATCATCGTACTGCAGCCTGCGATACGGTACGATAGATTGCCGTACGGTACGGCAGTGAAACGCACGGTGGAGGATACCACTGGTTTGGTAACGTGCGATAAGTACGGTACGGTAAAATGTCGTTAGTTTGCGGTAGATTACCGTGAGGTGAGGTAGAAAACCGTATGCTACGGCACATTACGGACGCGGTGCGGTAGAATACTGGTCCTGTGGTACGGTCCGGTTGATTGCGGCACACTATATTTTCGCTGCTGTACGGCAGGGTGCACTTCGTACTTACCCCCTTTCCAACTCCACGAATGCGTCCACTCTATCTCCAAGTTTGTTTTCCCCAAACGCCGGTGCAGCCATCACAAATCTCTTTTTGGCATGTACCCATCATTGCGTTATTTTTTACTCACACTCACACTCACTCTCAAACACCTGATCGTGTGGCGATTGACTTGCTCTTAGGGCGGCGGATCCCACAGCCCGCGCTCTCGTCCAAGCTCTGGTTAATTTATATGTCGGGGTGGGGCCTGCGCGCGGCGGCTCGGTCTCCCAGGTAAGGGAGGCGTTAGGGTCTGGCAACAGTGAGGTAACGGCAATAGGATGGCAATGGTATGCGTACAGTAAGGGTATGGCATTAGAGTGGTGCGGTAACGATGAGGTAAAGGTAGTATAATAGTATGGTGCCGGTAAGGTATATGGTAACGTTACAGTAGAGTTAAGGTAACGGTAATGTGACGGATTTCGACGGTATGGTAATGGTGACATAGCACTATTGGTATGGCAATGGTAGCGTGACGGTAACGTGATGGAAACCGTAGGAAACTCGTGACGGCATATAGCGGTATGGTAAGGAGAAGCTCTAGATATCTGCACAGTATTACACCTGGAAAGGTAAAGTAACACGGTAAGGTGACGGGTCGGCAAGATGGCGGTTACGGCAAGGTATCGGTTTCGTAACGATACCGTAAGGGTGGGGCTTGTGTGCTCGGCTCTGCTTCACCTTCCTTCACTTCGCTTTGCTTTGCCGTGCTTTGTTTTGCCCTCCTCTCCTCTCCTCTGCATTGCTCTATTTTTATTTGATTTTTTTGCCTATTTTCCCTGCCCCCCACCTGGCCTGGCGTACAAAACCTTTGGACAGGAAAGTAACGGTTCTGGGGATGGGGCTGAGGCTGGTCTGCCCTTACACGCTACCACTGTCCCTGGTGTTAGTGGCAGCCAGTCGCAGCAGCAGCAGCAGCAGCAGAGGCAGCGGCAAGATAGGCTGGGGAAGAAGGCGGCTTCATGGGTTTCCAGCATTCTCACTCAGGCGTTAACCCCGAAGGTACGCTTGGCGCGGCCGTGACCTTACCACTGGTCATCGATTCGGTGTGTATTTGCCGAGATGTATACACATACAGTAACGTACCGGTGCTGTTTGTTTTGGTTTGGGTGCACCGGAAGGTGTAGCTGGTAGCGTGCCTAGGGGTGTTCGCCGTGACCGTAATCCTGCTACTGGCAGTTGATATCGTGTGGAGACTGCTGGGATGAATGTACCGGTATGTGTTCCTTCAGTGTGGGTGTAACGAGGAGGCGTAGCTGGGAGGGTGTTTGGGGATATGCGCAGGATGTTTTAATGTGCGCAGCCGTGGTGCCATGTCTTGTGTGTTTTGGTTACGGTGTGTAGGGTCGTGTCAAGGATGTCTAAACCAGGCAAAGCTTCCATTCAGAGAGCTCTCATAGCCCTGGAGCTCTGTCGTCCAGGTCTATGTATACGCGTTTCCTTTCGTGGCTGACGTAAGTTTTTGCCACGCACCAATTGACTGCGCAGAACGTAGTGTATCCACGTGCCGGCTGACGTTACATAATATATAGCTGGCATGCGAGCGTGTAGGTGCTCTTCTTTAGCCGTCTTGATTGAGACTCCAAACGAAAAAAAGACGATCAGACATGGCCTAGGCCACAGCTTAGTTGGGCGTAGCTTTTTTTTTTTGTTGTTCCTTGGCTGGGCTTACGTGGCTGGGAGGTGGTAGGAGGTGGTAAATGCTACCAGGACCACTCTGTCCGAAAATGTAAGGATATTTTATTTTCGTCCCAAGACATAAACCATCCTTGTCCTTACGGACAGTATTGATTTGGTTTCCGAACAACAGTGCAAGGAGCTGTATATGCCCTACAGGCGCAGCACGATCCTACTCGCACTCTCCCAAGAGACGGTTGATAAGACACGCCTTCTCTTCGATTTTCGTCGCTGGCTCTGGGTTCCAGAAAGTTTTTTAAGTGTTCGTGCACTAAGAGGTGTGCTGCGATAGGGACTAGGGGCGCGTTTGTTTTGGCCAAAACATGTCCGAATGACCGGCCTCAATGTCACTGGGAATACCAGTAGTGTTTTACGATATTTTACGATATTGGTCGTGATATACCTATATGGACTATAGACTATAGGTTTTGTGATTGTCGATCGGGATGCACTATTTATGTTATCTTTTATCAAATCAGTTCTTCGGCCGAGGTGTATCTAGAGCTCCTATGCTATAATCAAGTGAGGAAGTAGGCTCAGAAAAATTAGGTGCTCCCCCTATAAGGCAAGCAGGGGTCTAACCTGTCCGTGGTGCCTGGCTAAACGTCGCAGGTGTACGGGGGTAAATTGGTTCGATCGACGGGTCTCGACGCGCTGCTGGGGGAGAATCGAGTAGACGCCGCCCAGCACCACAGGGCCGTGCAGGTTCGTTTCGGTCTGTGTGGCGTGTAACCGTTATTTCTTGACGTTTTCGTTGCCCTTACCGTTGACGCCGTTACTGTGACAGTTACACGGTACCTCTGCCGCTGTCGTTGGCGTCGCCTCTATTATTGCCGTCACCGCCCGTGTTGCTGCTGCCGCTGCGACGCGTGTTTTGCCTTACAGGAGCTGCGGCATTTTCTTTTTTCAGGGTCCTCACTCGAGGAGATTTCTGTTCCGGGGGGACATAGTTAACAGGACCTACGGTACACACAAAAACCTATATGTTTCCCTATTTTTACTAACAACATTTGGTCCTATTTACTATGGCCCCCCGCAAAAATTACGGGGGACCATAGTTAACAGGACCTACGGTACACACAAAAACCTATATATTTCCCTGTTTTTACTAACAATATTTGATCCTATTTACTATGGTCCCCCGTAATACCTCACCCTAAAAAACATTTTTGAAACGCGATAAAAACTTGACCCGAGGACGAATGCCGTGGCCTATATGTATCACCAGTGATACTGTAAATCACAAGTTATTTTCCCAGTGACATTGGGGTAATGCCTTAGTCGAGGAGCCCCCCCCCCCCCCCCCCCCGTCAGTAAGAATTTGTTTGGTGGAAAGGTGCCACCCCTATCGCAGCACGCCTCTTGTCGCCGATGTTGCCGTTGCCGTTGCCGTTGCCGTTGCCGTTGCAGCTACGGTTGTGGCTACCGCTGCAGCTACGGTTGCAGTTACCGTTGCGGTTACCGCTGCAGTTACCGTTGTCGCTGCCGTTGGCATTGCAGTCACAGTTCCGAGCTGCCGTTGCCGTTGAAGTCGCGGTTTTGTCATTGATGTCGAGGTTACCGTTCCCGCCATCGTCGCCGTCAGCTTTACCGACGGTTGAGGTTGCAATTTTACCGTTGCCGATACGGACCGATCCGTCGCCGCTACCGCTGCCGCTACGGCTACTACATTGTTGCGCGTATCGTGTTGTCGCCAACGTCAGCGTTGCAGCTACAAGTTGCCTCTAAAGTCGCCGTTGCTCTCGCCGTTACAGTTGCAGTATCCGTTATACTGTTGGATATCGTATCCAAAGATTCCGATACATTTTCGATATATCATATCGAACGTGGTTTATTGCCCTCTACCCCCTGGCATCCCCGTATTTTATGTGCAGATAATGAACGAAACTTCGATGCACTTGTATCAAATTTCGAATCGTTCCTATTAGCCGATGTATCAAATATCGGGATCGTATCGAATAGTCGATGTATCGCATATCGGAATCGTATCGACTAGTCCATGTATCAAATTTCGAAATCGTATCGTTTGGTAGATGTATCCAATATCGAAACGTATCGATTAGTTAACGTACTAAATTTCGAAATCGTATCGATCGGTGGATACATCAAATTTCGAAATCGTGTCGATTAGTCGATGTATCGCATATCGGAATCGTATCGACTAGTCGATGTATCAAACTTCGAAATTGTATCGATTAGCTTTTTATCGGTATCGTATCGAATTCGATTATCGTTCGATACCCATCACGCATCCGTTACCATCACTGTTGCGGTTCTGCCGTTACATTTACCGCTACCCTTACCGCTGCACACCTACCGGCACAACTGCAGTTACCGTGTTCGTTAGCGTTGCCGGTGCCCTCGGCGCTACAGTTTCTGCATCAGTCACCATATCTGTGACCGGTTACCGCTACAGTTACCGCTGCAGAGTTACCGGTACAACTGAACTTGCCGTGTTCGTTGCCGTTGCCATCACCGCTACAGTTTCAAATTACCCTTACCCTTACCCTTACCCTCAGCGCTGCAGTTAGCATTGCCCTTGCTTTCCACTTCCGGCTCCCCCACCGCGGTCCCTTTTTTAGCTGTCCCCTCGCCCCCGCATGAAACGCCAAGAATCCGCAATGAGGGCGGCTCCTTTTTGTTTTTTTTCAGCTTCATTTCCGTTTCTGGCCGTGCGTGGCTTACCTTTCATTTCCGGTCCTTCGCGCCTGTGTCCCAGGTATTGTTTTGTTGGAGGTGATACGGGATGGCATACCACAGCTCGATAGTATCGTTCCGTTCGGTACTGGGCTGGCACTGCCATGCGCCTTATCTCGTACGAGGTACCTATTTGTTTTCACCCATCCTGATGCATTTTTCCGTTTCGGCATGTTTAGTGATCTCAGGCAGGCTTTCAGAAAAATGAGCTAATGTGAGAATATCATCATCATCGGCATTGCCTTCCTTCCTGTTGATCTGGTCTGGTTTCGTCTCAAATTATATCCTTACTCCTGACAACCCCCGGTCGTGTCTTATCCCTCCTCTAGCATTTCCCCCCGGCCAGGCCATGGTTCCAGGCCCGCTCTTAGCGTGGTGCGCGCTGATTCTCCCTTTTTGGCCCACAATGAAATAGTGCTTTAGATCGATAACGAGCGCTGTTGCGCACCCCGTCCCACCCCAACCCATATACCGTACACCCCCGTCCCTCCCTGCCTACCTACCTACCCGCCTCCCTCCCTCCCTCCCTCCGCTTTTCCGTCCCTCCCTCCGTCCTCCTCCCCGTCACTTTGGGCCTTAGGCCGAACTGCTGCAGAACGCTCGGGTTCTACAGGACCTCGCTGCAGACGAGATTCTGTCGATGCGGCGCAACCCGTCAGTCCCAACCGCAACTGAAACCGTAACCCCTTCGACGGATGACGGGCGCGGCGGCGGTAGTGGACCGCGCCGGAAGCGACCGAGGCCACTAGCAGCAGCGGCGTTACCCGTGACATCACCAGCAGCACCAGCAATAGCAGCGGTATCGCCAGCAGCAGCAGCGGCATCATCAGCAGCACCCGAGGCAGCTGTGGCGGCGGCGGCAGCCGCAACGCGAGCAGCCACAAAGGGAGGAGGTCGGGGCGATTCAGTCTTGAAGAGCCCAGCACTTGCGGTCGATCACCATCCGACTATTTATAGCAACAGCAACAACATCAGCTCGGACAAAGCCTCGCCCAGCACGCAGTCGAAGGGAGGGTGGGGACGATTGGAGGGGGAAGAAGGTGGAGGGCCGTTCAGCCACCTCTTTGGAGAAGTTCCAGCGGCGTCGGAGGCACGCGGGGAGGGTGGTCAGACGGACAGAGCATCGGAAACCCTTTTCGAAAACACTGTGGAGGCGTTTTCCTGTATGCTGGGGGCAGGGAACGGGGCGAGTGAATTCCCGACACAGGTCAGCCGGAGGCATGCGTTTTGCGAATTTGGCCCGGAAGGAGCTCCGTGATTGGCCCCCGGGGATGGCCCGAGATAGACACGCACGATTGGCCAATAAACCTGAACCGTGATTGACCCATGTTTTTTTTTCGTTTGTCACTCGACCGACAAAGTTGCCGTGAGACTGCCCCATGATTGACCCATGAAGTACGAAGTTGGATAACCGCACAGCTGACGCCTTGATACGGTTTTCCACCTCCTCCTCATCGCCCCCCTCCACCCCCCACGCTTCCCCCCCCCCCCCACCTCTTCCTCCTCCCCTTCCCCCCACCGCCCCCCAGATGCAAGGGTCTATAGCCATACGACTGCAGCCATGCATGACAGGAGTACACTCCCCTCCCCTCCCTTCTCCTCCCGTCGCGCACGCTCGGCCGTTCCGCCGCAGATTCTACACTCCCGACTTCAGCAGGACTCCTACCGTCTCGTTTCCGGGACAATAAACCGCGGCCACCGAGCGGGAACACCAAGCCAAGCAGACCATACAGGTCGGCCAAGTCGGGGAGACCAGGCAAGCGTCCCCGACAGCACCCAAAGACTACGAGCGCTGCTAGCGTCGGGTCGCTCGGCGCTTCGTGCAGAGGATGAAATGAGGCGTTTCGGACCGGGGGAGGGAGGTGTAACGGCTGGTCTTCGCGGAACGCAACAACCATGCGAATCGCAACAACCGTGGAAACGCACCGCCACAGCCGCCGCTACCACCGCCGCCGTCCCTCGGCCTTCCCGTGGCCATTCCCCCGTGACGCCTCCGTGGCGGCGTGGGGCGGGGACACAGACCACCCGTCCCCTGGTTCGAACACCACCTCGGCCGTCCGTTGAACACCCCTCGCCGTGGTTGGCTCTGTCGCGCCGTAGCGGTAGCGGCGGCGGTGCTGGTGGCGGTGCTGATGGTAGTGGCTACGGCCGGCCCTTCCTCCCTGCCCCCCCGGCAGCGGAGTGGGCGAGACGCGTCAAAGAGTGCCTAACGTTGCTGCAGCGTCGCCCGCTAGCTTGTCCGGAAGCGCTGCTCCTTGAAACCGGCGCTGCCCCGTCGCGGTCCGGGGAAGCAAGCGTCAGGGGAATTATGGCAGCAGATGTGGCGCTTGGAGGGGGAGAGGTTGGGGGGAGGGGAACACCCACGGCGGCGGAGGAGGGAAGGTGTGGAGGAGGAGATGGAGGGTTTGCGCTGTCCGAGGCGTGCCTATTAGTGGGGTTAGACCTCGTCGAGGAGGCGGTTCTGGGGGAACGGGGAGGGGGGAGGCGGCCGCTGGGCTGCTTAGGGCGTTCCGGACATCTCGAGGCGTTTCTGCGGAAGCGGGACAGGGTGGGGAGACGGAGGGGGAGGGGGGGGCGGGAGGAGTACTGCGATTGCTGGCGGAGGCAGGGGCCAGGTTGAGGGAGGGGAAATGTCGCCACTTGTGCAACTCCTCGAAAAGGTGAAGGGAGGACACGGGAAGAGGCGGGGGGGGGGGGGGGGGGGTACTCATTGTCATGCATGGTCAGTCGAGAGGGGTAGGAATAGGAGGGAGAGAGAAGGGCGCGCGGGGGTGGGGGTGTTTGGGGGTTGAGGAAATGGCACGGAGGGAGGGAGGAGAAGGGAGATGAGGGGGGGGGCGGAGCTCCATCGGGGGCGTCCCTCCAGTAGACGGGACATGGGAGGGCGATAACATCAGGTGTACCAGTTATTTAATGTACTTCGAAGTGTACTATATTTATATTGGTCGTATCGTGTGGGTACCTGGTGCCTTTTATGCTGTTCCTACTACCCACACCATGTCTACTATTCACACGATGTATTCATACAAATCATACCGATCATAGTGTCACACAATATACGTATGGTATTTGCGGCAGGTACAATATCAACTAGAATGTTGGTTTTGTTGTAGCCACTCTATCGAAAATTATAAGGAAGCTTTAAATATAGTATTGATGTACAAACATCCCTCGTGTTAAGCGACAGAGTGCGGAGTTGTATTGTAAGGCAGTATCCGTACCAGTATTGTGAAAGCGCTCAGGCGTGGATATGTTGCAACATGCGTTGAGACTGAATTTGACCACGGAATTGCGGCGCAATGCCTATCAAAAGTACCTATATGCCTCCTTAACTATACCCAACCCCCCCCCGACCATGACCGTGCAGAGGCCATCTGGTTGTGTGCAAAACCCGCTGGAGGTTTTGTCTTGGGCACTTCAGGACGTCGGCCAGCGGTACGGGCAGAATGTGAGTCGCGTCACTGATGCCGCTGATGTTCCGATATCGCGGATGACACTGATGGCTTTTTTTTTTCTTTTTCTTTTGTGGCCATCACTTTTACTTTCCAGCTTAGCTCGTAGGAGGTTGCACCCTCAGCGATCTTCTGGACAAGCCGTGGTCGCAGGTAGGTGTCGTCCCTGCCCCCCCCCCCCCCCCCCCCCCCCCCGGCACGTGCCTTCATTTTTATCGCGCGTAGGGTTCATTCAGCATCCCCACTGCTCGTCGATTTTTTTTATCGCATGTTGCTGACTCACGCTCTCGCGCTTTCCGCTAATCATTTTTTTTTTCTATGTGAGAAAAAGTCCCTCGACGAGCGTGCACTCGGTGAGTCTCGAACCCACGAAAGTGATCTTAGTAGGCACGCGGGCCACCTACCAAGCCACAGGGAACACCGGCATTAGATATTACTGATGCCACTGATAGCTCTGGTGCGACTGACGTCACTAGTGGGACCGACGGGAGCCGTTGGAGTGAGATCAAGTCTTGATGCCACTGATGCTGCGAGTGTCATATCTGTTACCGGTGGCACTCATGTGATTCGTGGGAGTGGTTGGAGTGGCGTTAGACATTGCTTCAATGTACATGCTGGTGACAAGCGTGACTGGTTTCGGTGATGCCACTGATATTGCCGACGTCACCAGTGGGATGCGTGGGAGTGACGCGACAAACAGTGTGTGTGTCTGTAGTGTGACCGGTGTGACTGATTCCAACCGATGCCACTGCTGTGTCGCTGATGCCGTCGCTGAGGGGCTTTGACGCGTGGGCGTCGTGGGACATACATGGAGAGTGAGGCCTGAAATCATATCAATGATGTCACTACCTTCACTTAGGACGTCTTTGGTCGATGTGCATGATCTTTCCATCGCTACGCTTTTTGGTTTAGCCTGTTTCGTGAACACGGGCTGTAGATGTAGGGGGAAGGAGCTGATGTGGAGACATCGTCGTCGTCATGAATTTGGTGTCACTGAGGAGGCTCATGGGAGCAGGGTCAGAAATTATGTTTTTAGATGAGAGAGAGAGAGATGTTGTGGGTGTGACGGGTGCCATTGATGCCACTGATGCCTCACTGATGTCACTGATGCCTCATTGATGCCACTGATGCCTCACTGATGCCTCACTGATGTCACTGATGCCGCGGATATCGTGGGAGTGAGGTCATAAAACGATTTTTGATGCTGCATGATGTGGCAGGGGTTGAACGGTTCCACCGGATGCCATTTGCTGGCACTGATGCCAACACCGGGATTGACGAGACTTGATGGGAGTCGTGGCAGTCGTGGGAGGGAGGTCGGCAATATGGCGACAGATGTGCGACAGATGTGTGACAGATGTGTGACAGATGATACCGATACCGATACCGCCGATGATGCACCCAAGGAAAGCGCGGGGGGATCGATGGGAGGGGGGCTGATTGATGTTTCGCGCGTGTTTACGTATGTTTTACGTATCAAATTGTTGTAGGCCGACTTAAACGCGCAGTACCTTGCCGACTCTCGTACCTGGCTAGGCGCTTTCGCATTCGCGTGATGCGGCAGGGTTAGGATTAGCCGCCCTGTAGTTTAGTAAACAGTAGTAGGAGTAGCCGCCCTATTGTAGCGCTGAACTGTGGCAGACGCGTGCCACGATATGGGTTGCGATAGTCGCTTACTTGCCGAACCGTTCCTTTATGACGAGACTCCTCGACCGAATAAACTGAAGAACTGCCCACTATCGTTGACATTGAATGTGTGTGTTTTACGATCGTGTTGGTTGCATAGCTATGATGGGTATGATGGGTCAAGGTCATGGGATTCTTCACCGGACTTGAGCGTACAGTGTTCCACACGTCGGACAAATCATCTGCAGACGGATCATCTGCTGTAGAACCTAACCTGCCGTGGTCGTATAAGATGTTGAGCAGGATCTGTGGAGGACAGATCCAACCACGGACAACACGTCCTACAGTAGACCATGCTGCAGGTTACACGGCTCCCACCCGTCAACATGATGAGCTAGATCACACAGATCACACAGATCAGGAGGCTATCCGCCCCGAAAGATCTATTGATATATCGTGAAGTAGGAATCGACCATATATCTGTCCAAAGTGTGCACGCTTTCACGGAAATCATTTTTTTGGGTGACTTAGTATTGAGTTACTATTAGTATCCTCAAGCGAAGACTCTCAAAATAATTAGGATTTACCCTTGTAAGGCAAATAAGAAGCTACCCCTTTAAGGCCAATTAGGAGCTATCTCTACCGTAGAACACACCCATGATCGTGCCTAATCAACCCACGCTCTTGCACCCCTCGAAAAAAAACAAAAAAACGCCCTTCCTTTTTTTAGGAAACCCCGAACGAGGGTTCCCTCCCCACTTCGTTCCCGTGGCGACCTTTCGAGGTGGACTTGTGGCTGCTCGTGCTGGGTTACCGGCACTGGGTGACGGTGGCCATGGTGCACCTGCTGTCGACAGGCGCATGCTCATCCTGTGAGTTTTCCGTATTAGTAGGCGTTTTCCTCGCGTGCCTCTCTTCTGCGCCCAGCGCTCACCCCACGGACTCCCACCCCCCTCTATGCCTTCCCGGTCGGTGAAATCCCGACGTGCTCCGTCACGGCAATGTAGGGATATGTAGGGATGCGAGGGTCTATGGTCACACGACTACGGCTATGCATGACAAGAGTAACCCCCCCCCCCCCCCCCCTTCCCACCCTTCACCCTCCCCACGATACCCTGAACCACCCCCGAGCCCGACACCACCCCGACCCCCCACCCCCCCGCCCCACCTCATCTCCACATATCCCCCCCCCCGGCCATGCATGATAGTGAGTATCCCCCCCCCACCGAGGGAAGGAATAGGAATGAAAACGTATCTGCATGGCCCAATGGACTTCGCGAAAACGCTGAAACTGCGCTTTCGTGTAGGGGACCTGGACCTGCCAGAAAGAAGAAAGAGGTACACCAGTAGCCGGGAAGAGGAGGAAGTAGACGCACAGATGTGCCCGTGTGGCAAAGCAATGGAGAGTAGAACTCACATAGTAGGAGAATGTGAAATATACAAGGAGGAACGGGATGTGTTAGAAGAGGAGATGAGGAAAATAGACGAATGTGACATGGAGGAGTTTGATACAATGAATAGCAGCGAGACAACGATCGCTATCCTAGGAGATAGATGGTGGCCACAGGAGGCCAAACAGGAAGGGGATAAGATTAGCAAAAAGTTTCTATGAAATTTATGGAAACAACGTAATGAGCGCCCAATTGTTGGAGGTGTCTCTATTAGGAGTAGGAACGGTGCTCCGTCTCGAAAGGGATGCGTGGTCAATGGTCAAATGACTAAGGCAAGCAACAAATGAGTACGCGCCCCCCCCCCCCCCACCGTCCCTCACTAATACCTGTCGATTTAAGCACATTTTCTTTGGCCTTGTTTTTTCATGAACCCCCGCCGGTGCTCATCGTAAAAACTGGACGACCGCCTCGGAACACTTTTTTTTCGGTCAAATTGCGAGCTTTTTTTATTTCAACTCTGATGGCATCTTAGAAAAAACAACACAGAGACCCCGGTCGACTTGTGTGGGGCGTCCGCCGTGACGCCGTCACCGCCCCAAAAAGAACCGACACGAGGACCCCGAAACAAGACGCGGTAGGGGTATAATCAGCGCTGATTTATTCCGTGGTTCTTTTCACGTGCCGAGCTAGCTCTATCCCCCACGCAACAGTAGACTTTGATAACCCAATCAATCGAATGGGCTTGCAAATAACAACATGTAATACACTCAAGTGAGGAGCTCCCCCCCCGTCAGTGGGAAATATTAATAGTTGGCGTATTCTCTAATCAAGTGAACCTCCTGCCGTGGCACGGTTTGTTTAGTGTTGACAGTTTCTACAGTAAAATATACATCATATATCGGATTGCAAATAAAAGTATGCGATGCACACCCGATTGCAAACAATAATGTGCAATACTTATCGGACTGCAAGTAATCATGTGCAAAACACATCGGATTGCAAATATTAATGTAATACACATCGGATTGCGAATAGCAATATGCAATACACATTGGGTTGCAAATAACAATATGCAATACACTCAGGTGAGGAGCCGTCGCTGGGAAAAATTGGGTTGGGGGGGCAAACAAAGAAAAAAAAAACGAAAATGGTGGCCGCCGTCGGAACGGTCTCGACGAAAGCGCGTCGCTCGGCGTTCGTAAGTCTTCCCGATTGTTCAGGGAAAAACCAGCAGCCTTGGAAGCATCTTCCAAGGGGGTGTGCTATCCTATCACACGTGTGATAAGGTACTGCCGGTATGCATGCTACGATGGGGGTTGAAAATAGGGACATAGATACACTGTAGATAGATATATGTACCTCTGCTCGTACCACATTTTTTTTACAAAATACTAGTATTAATAGAGCAGTTGTTGGGGGTCTCTCTCTCTCTCTCTCTCTGGGAGATGGGTCCCAGCCTGCTTCCTGCCTTTGACGCGTTGTACGATAGAGGTAGCACATTTCCGCTAATTTGTTTCTTAACGACGGAGTTTCTTAACCCAAAATCGTCGGAATGTCAATCGTGTTTCGAAAAATGACATGTTTGTATGCTTGGGCCATGGGATTACGCATCGGGAATGCGATTTGAGTTTTGCTGAAGTCAGTTTTCGGGTAAGGTATGGAGCTCCTTAAGGTCAAGTGAGGAGCCTCAGAATTTTTAGGGTGAACCTTTATCGTAGAATGCCTCCTGTGCCAGGGCCTCGTCATGGAGGCCGGGGAGGGGAGGCGCCTTCGCGTAGACCGGTCGTGTCTGCGGCCACACATTGTTTTTTATGGTCAACGGGACGGGCTCCTGGACCGAATAGACTGAATACACTGAATAGACTGACAACACTGCCTACCAGTACCCGCTATGGTTGGAGTGCAGTTTATATCTATGTAAATGCGGGCTGTTACTGGGGACCATAGTAAATAGGACCAAATGTCGTGAGTAAAAATAGGGAAATATATAGGTTTTTGTGTACCGTAGGTCCTATTTACTATGTCCCCCCCCCCCGTAAATAGTGTTGCATGTTATATTCCAATGTGTACCTATAAAGCCGTGGAGTTGTTTCTTTTTTTTTGTGGGGGTCGGGCTTTGTGTGGGATGCAAAGCTCCTTCATCGAAGGGCAAACTGCAGTCCCGTTTCTGAGACAAACTTCTTGTGATTTTTGAGTCGTTTGTCCCCTAAACGAGACTGCAGTTTGCCCTAGAAGGCCTACGAAAATACTATTATTGAGGGGGACCATAGTAAATAGGACCGAATATTGTTAGTAAAAATAGGGAAATATATAGGTTTTTGTGTCTACCTTGGGTCCTATTTACTATAGTCCCCCGTAATAGGTGGACCCCCCTAGCATGGCACCCGTCCTTACCCTTGAGGTTGCACGTCTCGGACAGATCATCTACAGATCATACAGATCATGACCTAGATCATCACGTTCCTCACCTGCCTTTGTGACAGGGTATTGCAGGATCTGTATAGTACAGATCCAACTCGGAATACAAGCGCTACTGTAGGTCATGTACGGCTCCCATGCGGCAACTTGAATTAGACCATACAGACCAGGGAGCTGTCTCTGTCTGTCCGCGAAACATCTAGATCATCAGGTGAGAATGATCGGTCGCTGAACTGCCCGAGGTAGTGTTAAGGTTGTACTCTCTGCCGTCCTCTCCCTTCATCTCATCGCCAGGCGAAACTCGTCAGTCAAGGTCCGGCGAAGCTTCCGAGGAGACCCCGGCCTCCTGGCTCCTGGCATGGTACGCCTGCGGAGGGTTTCCGAAGTCCCCTTCCTCGGCATTTCGGCAAACTATGGAAGCCTTCCAGAAAATAGCCGTATGTTTAGAATCCACAACGGCCGCAGCCGCTACCGCTGCCGCCGCAGGGCTTTCTTTGCCAGGGGACGGTTCCACACCATCCCCTAGGGATGGTTCGAAATCGTCCCTTGTCCAAGGTCCTCCTATGGTGGAGGCATCCCTGGAGGGGGGTGGTTCGAAACCATCCCCTGTTCAAGGTTCTCCTATGGTGGTGGCGCCTCTGGCAGGGGATGGTTTGTCTGCGTCCCCGTGTGGGGGTGGCCCTGTGGAGAAAGCCCTGCTGACGGCGGAGGCGGCGGCACAGGTGAGAGACAACGGAGAGATCTGTGTGTGTGCTTTGGGAGTTGTTTTCATCATATCTTATTTGATCACAGACAGTACCAACCCTTTTCAATACGAATCCAGGATGCTAGCCCAGGCTACGAGCATAAACCTATTATTTAGTGAGTGCTTTTATTACACACTTAACATCAGTATAGTATCAGCTCCCAAACACAAAACCCCCGGAAACCCCAGTCCGATTTTCTTCTTTTCCTACCCAGTCCGATTTTTTTTAGACCTTACTTTCGCCGGAAACCTCCGTCTGATTTTTTTCTTTCCCCGGAAACCGTCTCCCCACCGATATTCGACACTCGATACCACTCAAGTTGATATGAAAAATAGAAAGAAGCGATTCGAAAATCACAGCAACAGCTGACGCCTCCCCCCCTCCCTCCCTCCCTCGCGATGGACCCCAACTTTCGATACGTAGAACGCAGTGGATCCGACTGTTTCCCACACCTTGACCCCTCCTCCCCCCTCCCCTCCCCTGCCACCCCTCCTCCCCCGCCGTGCCACCTCGCCTCCCCTCTCTTTCCCTCCCCTCCCCTCTCCTGCCAACATCCCGCTGCGTGCCGTCCCGTCCCCTCCCTCCCCATCCCCTGCCACCTCCCCTCCCGTACTACCTCCCCTCCCATCCCCTCCTGCCCCCCCCCCTATCAACTTGTGGGCGTGGTGCATATGGCGACAAGAACAGGGCCTAGTGGCACCAATATTCACGCCCTGTATCGCAGCCTCATGGCTGCTAACCTCACAAGCAGCCCTCAAAGATTGTGAGCTGGTGCTGGGCTGCAGCGTTCTGAGAGAGAAAGACCTGGATGATGCGTTCAGTATCGGGAGTTGCATGGGATGCTCGAGGCGTACATCTTTCGAGGCGATCTTGCAAGGCTTGGCTGCTCTAGAGGTTCGAGATGACATGTTTTCTTGAGGCTAGGGGGTGAACGGTTGGGTTTGAGGTTCGAGGTGGCAATGTTTTTATTGGACCTGGAGTGCGAAGTGGGTGGGGGTATTGTAGAAAGGGAAGGTGGGGGGGTAAACATGGGGTTTGAGTGTCGAGATGGCATGTTTTGGTTGGGGCTAGGGGAGGAATGGGGGGGTAGGAATTTTGTTTTTGAGGTTCAAGATGGCATATTTTGATTGGGTCTACGGGGGGTAGACTGGGGGGGGGGCAAGCGTTGGGTATGGTGTTCGAGATAGCATCCTTTGATTGGAGCTAGGGGGGGGGTGCACTCGTGTCATGCATGGTCGTAGTCGTATGACCATGACGCTCGCATCTCTACAATACCGAGGGGTAGTGGTGTGGCTAGGATTTGGGATCGAGTTCGGGATGGCAAGTTTTAGTTCGGGACTGGGGCGGCTCGGGTTGTTTGCTGCCTGCATGCTTGCTTGTTTGCTTTCTTACCGGTTTTTTCGCTTGAATTGCTTGCTTCCTCATCAACCTGCCTTGCTTTGCTGTGCTGGCCTCCTCGCTCGCGCGCTTGCTTCTTTGGTTTCTTGACCTCTCGTTCGTTTGCGTGCTTTTTGTTATCATTAATTCGTTCGCTTGCTACTCTTTGTTAATTTTATCACAGGACCTGGTCTGGCTTTGCGGGCTACGCCCTCCTCTATCGCACGTCCACAAGGGGGAAACCCTTAAGACATTACTGGAGCGAATATGGGCATGGGTTTCAGAGCTCGG
This sequence comes from Macrocystis pyrifera, assembly GCA_031763025.1. Lineage (NCBI taxonomy): Eukaryota > Phaeophyceae > Laminariales > Laminariaceae > Macrocystis > Macrocystis pyrifera. The sequence goes on from JASSKH010000019.1 coordinate 5,110,838, forward strand.
GAGGCGTCAGTATGAGCGAAACGGTGTCCCTTGCGATAACCGTGGTGGCGGTGGCGGTGGTGAAGGTGGAGGTGGTGGTGGTAGTAGCGGTGGCAGTTTTAGCGGTGGCGCTGACTTTGAAGTTGGCGTCTCTTTTATCGATTTTTGCGACAGAAGAGATGCGGTTTTGCAATCCCTTGAAAGGCTCTTGGCTCTAGGGCAATAATCATTCGGTGGCTGGGTTAAGGGGCTACCTACAGCAGTACCGTGTGTATGGAATTGGTCAACTACATGCCCCGTTTTCGGACCTTCCAGTACTTCGTGAGCCATTCGCCAGAAAACGGTATATACCGGGGAGACGGGAGACGGTACACCGTAAGGTTTGTTGCGCCTTGAGCTATCGACACGAGAGGAAGCTTCCTGCGGTGGATATAGTTTCCCCCGTCTCGTCAAGTGGCGGAAGGGGGGGGGGGGGGGGGGGGGGGGGGGGGGGGGGGGGGGGGGGGGGGGCGGTAAAAGCGGTATACCGTTGTATGGTATGTTTCGCGTTTGACGGACACCTTTGGGTTTTCCTCCACAGAGAAACCCAGTACACGCCCAGTGCTCCCGGCATTGTAGGGATGCGAGGGTCTATGGTCATATGACTACGGCCATGCACGATAATGAATGCACCCCGCCTCCCGCCTGCCGGCAACATGAATGAGCTACGAGTACGACGTTAGTAGATCATACATGCGGACCAGGGACGCCATATCTTCCCTGTGAGAGCTAGATCATGAGGTACACTAAATAAGTAAGGATCGGTTTTCTGTGCGAGGTGTGAAAACATTCCGAGCGAACCTACTGTAGTATATCTGCCTCTGAACGGTCTCCTGACGCCTCAAACAAACACAAGTGAATATGCTCGCCCGGTAATTACCGGTAGCTACCGGTGATTGCTAGGAGTTACCAGGAATGGAATCTGATGTAGGGATTTTTTTTTTTAGCGGTACTGGAGAGCATGCACTATCGCCTGGTGGAAAACGTCTCCAAATATTTTGGAAATCCCCGATTTTATGCAGGGGCTGGTAATTATCCACCCGCTGTATTCCCAATGCCTTGCGTTATTTTCGGTATGCGCACGTACAGCAGTAGCGGTAATTGAGTGCGTCAGTGACTTTTGGGCGCTTTGTTGGGGTGTTTCCGGCAACGCACATCCCCGCCAACAGCTACAGCTACAGCAGTGATACTATACCCTGACCAGGAATGTCCTGTTATCTCACCATAGTCGCCATGGTTGAAGTGGCTCCGTTGTGCTTCGTATAGTATCGCGTGTTCACAATAAAAGCAGTCAGTGATGGATACCCGATACCGAACCGAACCGAACCGAAAATACCGGAAATCCGGTATGCCACACGGAAACTCGTAAAAAAGGGGGTTAGGTATCGGTAGTATACCGAAACCGGAATACTGGCTGTATTTCGGCATTTGTCCTCCCTCTTTCAGAATGCCTTCGTGCGGCATATAACAACTCCTACTACGGCCTAAAAGCGAACCACAACTCACGACTTATCGGGCATTTTACGGATACCGCAATTCCCTAGGTATGCCTATTATTACGGATTCTATATCGGAAATTCGAAACCTGTCTGTCTGTCTGTCTGTCCTCCGCCAAAAGGAAAATCCAATCCTCGCTAAATCTGGACCCGAGCAGCCCCCGACGTGTATACCGCGCGAATCGGTGGCGGACGCGCATACAAACAGGCTGGGCCAACTTTCGGATTCAACGGTACGGTATTGTTTCGGTATTTGTCAGCCTGGTATACATCAGGGCGTCTGTCTGTCTCTTCGTGCGCGCGGGCGCGCCGTGGTGCGGCACCCGCACCACGAGCCGTAGGGAAAGTGCGCCCACCCGCAGGGGCCGCCGGAAGCCCCCCCCCTGAGGCCCGCCGGAACCCCCTCGGAGGACCGCCGGACTCCGAGTTTGTTCAACACATATATATGTCAATATATATGTATATATGCGTCAATATATGCTCAAAATGTGCGTCTCACCCGCTCGTTTCACCCTCGTAAAGACGTGGTGCCGGCTAGCTTGGTTAGAATGTTACGGGGTTTGCAAAGAAACAAGGAAAAAGGGAAAAAATCAAAAACATTTCGTCGAAGAACATGGCACTAACAGTTTCGACCCGATTTATTCTTCGCCTGCGGAGAAACAGGCCTTTTTTTTTTTTGGACCACTACAGCCAAGAAACAACGCACATTTTGTTTTGGCCTGAGGTGAACAAAAATCAGGCACACAATTCTCGTGTGCTGTAAGCCTCACCACGCCTACATTTCGTGACGAAAATCACGGACATTGAGAAAAAAAAAGTGCGTCAGCCCTACATCGTACCCGTTATCTGTTATACAGAGTATATATATATATATATATATATCTATTGTCAACGACATACACCCGCGACTGTCTGGAATACCGAGAAATACCGAAATGCGACCCGAAAATACACGAAAAGTACCGAAACTCGTTTTGCTGGGAAGCCGGAAAAAAAATAGAAAAAACATGCCGAAATGGTTTTCGAATTTCGGAATCTCAAAAAATACCGAAAGTCTTGTTTTCGGGTTCGGTATCCGTCACTGTTCTACAAATATATATACGATTTCTGGAGTGGTTATGAATATAAATGTTGGGAAACACATATTGTACCGCACAGCACGGCACATCTGAACTCCGAATTCTAGAACGCCACATGGCGAATCAAATGGCGACGGATTGCAAGTACACGAGTCGACGGAGTAGACGAAGCGAAACGGCACGCCAAGAGCAGAGACGCTTCGAAACGCACCGCATAGCAGTGCATCAACCTGCTACCCGCTGTCCCAGACACGCGAGCTTCAGCAAAGAAAAGGGAGAGAAAGTGAAATCTGCTTTCGTTCAGCGTGACATGCCCCCTCCTCCCGACCCCCCCCCGACCCCCCCCCGTCCCCCCGCCGCTTCTAATTCTTTATCTCCTACCCCCCCGCCCAGGGCCGGCACCCTCCCCCCCCTCCCGAAGAGGACACCGCCAACCAACCAGCTCATGAACTACAGTAAAATCAACCCACTTTTAGTGGTTTGGAAGACAAAAGACAAAAGTAACAGCTACGACAGCGAAAAAAATTGTACCGACTGCACGGGTACGGCAAGCACTGAAAAAAAAAAAAAAAACGAGGCACTGCACACGAAAAAAAGAAGATAACATATATTATTGGCATGCATACTCGAAGCCAGCTGTTTTTTTTTATTATCCTTAGTGTCTCGCATACCCGCCCGCGCGCCTGCAGCAAGGTTCAACTCCTTTAGGAGCGCAATCCCGTTGTAGGCACGAAACACTTGGAATTAGAGTCATATATGGGCTTCTGTACAGTCAACTACTAAAAGGGTTGAGCTAAGGACAAGGATAAGCAAAGCAAACAATAAACCTATTACCCCCCCCATACGACTACGGCCATGCATGATATTGAGTACAACCCCCCCCCCCCCCCCCCAACCCTAACTCATTGAAGCTGTCATCCATATGCAAGTCCACACCACAAGCGGCTCTTAGTAGGATGCAGCTCACCCTTCATGCTACTCGCCGAACACCTCACGGCGCTTCGCGCTTGGTGCAAGCAATGTCTGCCTGGTCGGTGAAAACCCGACGTGCTCCGCCCCGGCACTGTAGGGATGCGAGGGTCTATGGTCATACGACTACGGCCATGCATGACTTGGGTATACCCCCGTGAGATCGGGGATTTCGTTGAAGCTCATAGCCGCCCGCCTGCCCTACAGCCTTCCCACTCAATACTCACAGCGCAATTCAGCAGAGACGCAAGCAACACTAACCGAGGCTGCCCTTGCCGCCGCTCGGCTGATGCGATGCATCGCCCTCCAAAAGCACAGGCGAAAGCAACTACAGTAGAGAACACGGAACTATACGGTGCGCGTCAGCAAGCAAGAGCATACAAAAACCTTCAACATCCCATTCAGTACTCCCCCACACACGGCTTAGCAAACGATGCAAGCAACACAAGACCCGAGACATACCCTTCTGCTCCCGCTACAGCAGGCTCAGATGCGACGTATCGCCCGCCCCGCCGAAGCACTACGCAAGTAAAAGCAACCTTACGCACACTCGCGCGAAGGTACATGCCTTTGCCAGCAAGCACAGCCAAAACCTTGGACCATCGGGCAGAAGATGAAGGCGTGCACAGCAGAAGGGTAGCATCTGAACTTATGTGAGGGGGGTATGATACTCGTTTGAGTATCTCTACACCTCGCCCGAAAACCGATCTCGAAAAAAAAAAAAAAAGCGAAAAAGGGCAACCCGACGAACAATCCCAACGCCTACCATAGGCATATATATATCACCGGCGATGTTGTAAAACAAATTACGATTTACCAGCAATATTGGGTTAAGGAGCTCGGTTACGTAGTCAGGAATAATTTCGGCCGAAAAGTAACACTCTTACCGCAGTACGCCTCAGTATCTCTCACAGCCTACAGTAGGTCACCTATTTCCTGCATTTGCCGTCATGATGTCATAGATCATGTGCAAGAAGAGCTGTACGATACAGATCCCGCCCGCCCAACCTGCGCGCAAGAAGAGCCGTGTCATACAAACAGACCCCACCCCGGAACCAAACATGATTTGTAGATCGTACGTCATCTGTCGATCGTACAGATCTAAACTCACGGATATATCTGTGCCCACAGATCTAGATCATGATCTACTACTAGTAGATCACCCAACAGCGATGATCTGATCTGCTCGATGGGTCAAAGATTGTACCTCTTCGCTACTGCAAACAAAAAGGTGCCCATAGTGTAATTCCAAGTACTTCAGGCAGTCCACACAAATCAAGAATGTGCCTGTCCCTAAATATCAAGATCATGCATCTACTACATCAGTAGGTCATCCGACAGGAATCAGATATTTTCCGATGGGTGAAAGATGACCTTCACCCTCTGCACTACTGCCAAAAAATTGCCCTAGTCTAGTCCTAATCCCAAGCACTTCGTACCGACAAATGGCTGCCCTTACAAAGAAAGGGGTGAAATAAAATCACCACAAAAAAAAAGAAAAAGTTCGTCAAAAAAAGGGCTCGACTTCGGTCAAGGTCAGAACTGCAGGAGGCCGGGGTTCGACCCCTGGATTGACCGGCTCCCCCCCCCCCGTTAACTCCATAAACCTCACTATTGTAATTCTACATGGAGAAGGTGGCGGTTTTTCACGTCGTCCGAGACGGGGGGGGGGGGGGGGGTATTTGGGGCAACCCCAGGGAGTAATGCATGCCGGCTAATAAACCCAAAGCAGCACCCCATCAGGCCCCTGATACACCAGGCAAGCAGGCAGGCACGTCGTCCTGGCATCGACACCTCCGTGACCTCCATCACAACAGCTCAACCCCCCCCCCCCCCGCCCCCGCCCCCCCCCCCCCTCCACCGTTCACGTGATTCGCCAAACATCTCACGGCGCTTGGCGCTTCGTGCTCAAGCAGAGTATGCCTGGTCGGTGAAAACCCGCCGTGCCTCTCAGCCCCGACATTGTAGGGATGCCAGGGTCTATGGCCCTAAGGCCGAGGCCACACATGACATCCTCTCCCCGCTGACAAATGGCCGCCAAATCACAAGAAAACCACACCCACCATCCCCAGACCGTGGAGTGAAACAAGCCTTCCAGGTTTATGAACCATTTCGACCTGTAAAGGCCGCCACCCTAAATCCCAATGGGATCAGCTCCAACGTGATTATTTTCTCTCTCCTTCTGTACGCCCAATACAGCAGAAGGGACGATGCTAGGCGTCGCGAAAGCCCAGAAACACGAAGTAAACAAGGTGATTGAACCAACCGCAGTTCACACGGTACATATCCGGGTCCCAGTTACCCGGGTGTACAGCAGTTGCGGGCAGACTACAAGCAGTTACCGGAACCAACTGCATGTACGCATGCGAGCGATGACGGGCCAGGGCCCCCATCATATCAACTGTCGCAGAGGGGTCTCAATAACTGCACCACGTACATAATATACGTATACTTGTATCCTTGAGGTATACCACACGCGACAATGAGAGCATCTTTTGCGAAAGGAGCATCCGCTTCAAAGATAGGTCGAGGATCACCGTCATCGGCAACGTCCATTTCCGTGGTCATATCACGTAAGAGGTAACACTCACCCCCAAAGGCGATTCTTCAAAGCTGACTTTCTAGGCAACGTTCGCAGAATAATACCAGGTAGCTGATTTTCTAGGCAACATTCGCAGAATGAAAACGCCGTCTCTGGAAAAATTTCGACCGTACGTTTTTTTTCAAAGCCGTAAGTTTCGTTGTGTGTGTGTGTCCTAGGCCCTTAAGGCATGTTTCGCAGAAAATCGGCTCTGAAATTCGTTCCAGGGGGTGTGTAACCTTATCACCCGGTGTGATAGTGTCTTACGGTACGTATCAGCAATACGTTGGAAGACATATCCGTTACAGACAGAACCAAATATTTCCATACCTAGGGTAGTAGCTATTGGCGGTGAAATCCGTCAAAGAGCACCAGGGAAGCTAAATCTCAATATTTTTACTTGCGTCCAAATCGTCCTTATGCTTTATCATCAGACTGGTACTCCAGATTGGCCGCCCGACGCCCACCAACGCCTTCAAGGGGGCACTGCAATACAACAGCAATAGAGGTACTGATAACTATCATCAATAGTAGCTATATCTGACAGCAGCAGAATCTCGCGACCAACACCCACAAAAAAAATGAATTTGTGCCGGCAGCACCAGCATTACAGAGCTCTACGAAGCTATATAGGTTGCAGCAGCAGAAAGTGCATCCCGAGCAATACCCGAAAAAAAAAACAACCACCGTCCAGCAAAAAAAAACAAAATAGAATATTTCAACCATCGCCGCGCGACTTTTCGCGTGATCGGTAATACGTCCACCCGCAAGGAAGACAGAAACTCGGTCGCCCAAAAAAGCAAAAACGGGGGAAGGGGGAGGGGGGGGAGGGGGAGGAAGGGCGTGGGCGGGAGGGGGTGTAGCCTCAGCATCCCCTCCTATAAAAATAAAAACATCCAGCACTAATATTGCATGACAAAAGCGACCAGGGCAAAGCCACAAACCCTCGAGATTAATATCTTGCATCTAAAAGCTGCTCTGATTCGGGCGCAAGCCCAGCCTCATGGCAACTGTCCGCGCGACTATTTTTCGCAGCGTCCTAGCCGAAATTCGGCCCTCACAATGACTAGAGGGTCGGGAAAAATGGTGCCAATCGCTAATTTAAGTGCCACCTCTCTCGCCACCAGCCACCGAAACAAAAATGTGGCATCTCCTCATTGCATCAATTTCCCCCTTTCGAGAAAAGCCCGCCATAGCTCCGACGTCAACATCACCAACGTCGACTTCAGCGCCAACTCCAACTACAGCACCAAATTCAACACAACTAAAAAAGTCAACGGCAAACTCAACGTAACTTCAACACGCCAAAACCAACGCCAAATTCGCCTCCAACGTCAACCTTAGCTCCAATTTTAACGTCAACACCAACTTTAACGTTAAAAACAGGGCCAACTTCAACGAATCTCGAAACTCAACGTCAACTTCAGCGTAGCTTCAACGTCAGCATCAAATTTCCGCGCCAAGTTCAGCGGCACTCAAAATGCAACGTATACTTCAACGTAACTTGAGCGCCACAACCAAAGTCAACTCAAACTCCAACGTCAACGTCAGCATCAACGTCAACTTCAATTCCAACATCAATTCCAGCGCCAACTTCAACGGGACTTAGAACTCAACTTCAACTTCAACGTAGCATCAACGCCAACTTCAAGTGCAACATCAACTTCAACGAGTGCAAACTTCAACGAAACTTGAAAACCAACGTCAACGGCAACGTCACTTCCACGCCAAAACCGACTTCGAAGTCAACACCAAACGTCCAAGTCAGAGTCAACGTCACTAAACCTCAAAAATAGTGAATGAAGTTCAAGATCAACTCGAGCGTCGACCTCAACGCCAAAATCAACTCCGACATTCAACTTTCAGCGCCAAAACCAGCTTCTTCAACATCAGCTCCCAACACCCACAGCACCGTCAACTTGAACCCCAACTGCAACGCTGCAACAACCCCGTCAGTTTTGCAGGCCAACGTACCGGAGCCAGTCAACGATCGTCAGCGAGCCGATGTACAGGTTTGCCGACCGCACGGCCGTTGAGGCGAGGTTGCTTAACCCCGGCCTCGCCGCAAGCATGGTGTCGAAAACCCTCTGCTCCACAGCGCCCGCGATGAACTGCGCAGTCCGGGCGAAGAAGCATGCAGGAAAAAAGCATGAGTCCAGAAGACGAGTTTGCGGGCGAGAGAGGGAGAGAGAGGACCAACAAGGATGTGGACAAGGCACCCAGGAAGGAGTAGAGACGGAGCAAAAAAAACACACCCGCAATGTCGTCGAGCTCAACAGAAGGGGGAGCAAAACACGCGTCAAGAGGCATCCAGAACAAGATAGTAAAAGAGGCGAACAAGCCGGAAGGCCGGGGAAACCAACGAGACCAAGGCACGGAACCGCCCCAAACGGGCTGAGAAAGGTACGGTAAAATCCTTGCGGTAAAATAAAACCTTGTGGTACAATCTTTACGGTAAAAGCCTCACGGTAAAACCATCACGGGAAAGCCCGTACGGTGAAGGCTCTAGGTAAAAACCTCAAGGTTCAATCAAGCCTTGCGGTACAACTGTTGCGGCGAAAGTCTCACGGCAACCAAGCACCGCCGTCTATTCCCGGGAAAGCCGCAACAAGCAGCAAAAAACACCGAAACCGCAAGAGGTTCGTCGACGAAAGCGGCCGAACCGCCGGTGAGATCACGACCACCACCACCACCACCACGACAAGACAAGACAACCGCCAACCACCAGCCCCAACACCACCAACCCATCACATGCCACCACCACCTATACCACTACACCACAACCACTAGCGCCACCAACAACAACACAACAACCACCGCTCCCACCGCCACCCCCCCCCCTACCCCCACCACCCTCACCTGATACCGGAAGTTGGTGGAAATTGCCAGGAAACAGCCGATTGCCAACCCAGATCCAAGCACGGGAACAGCAGGCGTTTCCTCTCCGAGATGCGCCTCTTGCTTCTCCCCCAGCCTATTTCGCATCGTCGCTAGCATCTCCAGACCCGCGATCAAGCCGTACCCGGCTAGGGTAGCCCCGAACCCGATCACAAAAAGCTTGGGCATGGGGATGATGAGGGCCGCGCAGCGCTGGTAGACGGTGAACGTCGTCGAGACTCCCCCCTCGGCAGCGACTTTTTGGAAAGCGTTGGATGGGCAGGACGCCAGGAAATGCTGCAGCGGTGGAGGAGGGGGGGGGGGGGGGGGGGGAGGGCGTACTCATTTGTTGCTTGCCTTAGTCATTCGACCATTGACCACGCATCCCTTTCGAGACGGAAGGGGGGGTGTACTCATTATCATCCATGGCTGTAGTCGTATGACCATAGACCCTCGCATCCCTACAATGCCGGGACGGAGCACGTCGGGTTTTCACCGACCAGGCAGACATTGCTTGCGCCAAGCGCGAAGCGCCGTGAGGTGCTGGGCGAGTCGCATGAAGGGTGAGCTGCATCCTACAAAGAACGACTTTTGAGGCGGATTGTCTTGCATATGGATGACAACATCCATGAATTGATTTAATCTCTGGTGTAGCCACTTCCAGAGACAGCAATGGGTTTACTATGTAACTGCCTCGCGGGTGACTTACCATATCTACACTACGTGATACGATCATCCTCCTTGTGCGGAGTAAAGGTGCTCCCCGCACAAAAATGATCTAACTCGACGACCAGCCGTGGTAACGGCAAAAAAAAAAAAAAAAAAAACACGGTACCCCGAGGATGGTATGGTATAGTACAGGTGTTGATAGCGTGGGTAGAAGAACGGGGAGGTAGTATTACGGGGGTCCGTAGTTAATAGGACCTATGGTATACATAAAACCCTATATATTTACGTATTTTTACTAACAACATTTGATCCTATTTACTATGGTCCCCCGTAATAGTAGTCTTGCCCCACCCGACCTGGCCTTACCGTTCATTGGCTTACCGTACCTTGCACTATGCATTTGTCATACCGTACACTTTCCTTCCCTTCCCTACCCTTTCCTTCCCTTCTCCTACCCTTCTCCCCTACCGCACAAACAGCCCTACCCGCGTCCTACCGCCGCCCAACCCCACCCCAGCCGAGCCGCGGTATTGTAGCAGACGCGTGCCACGGCGGGAGTGCACCTGCGTTTTTCTGAGGCTCTTTTTCATTAGAGGAGGTCTTATGTATCAACAAAAAAAAAACGGCAATAACAAAACAGACTTAACCGGATAAGCAATGGAATCAATGCCACCGCCCACATCTGCAACGAAAACGATTAGAACAATAAAACGATGCAATGGTTGGGTCGTTCCTCGGCTGAGAAGGTCCGTCAGCCATATCGCTCTGGCCGAAACTACAACGCCCAGTTAGAGATCTGGGGTCGATTCAAACGGTGACTATATTTCCGGTCAGAGCGGTAGGTTGGCTCGTTCCTCGGCTAAAAAGGCCCATCAGTCACAAACATTTGCCTTACCTGGCAAAAAAAGCGTCATGCCTTACCTGGCAAAAAAAGCGTCATGCCTTACCTGGCAAAAAAAGCGCCACCCATATAGTAGAACGCGTCCTCACCGCACCCCCAAGACTTCCTCTAAAACCTCACCTGCAATACTCCGCCAGCCTTAACAGCCCCCTTTTTGGACATGGCCTTGACCGCTACCGTCGGACACGACAGCCATACCGCCGCGAAGTTGGCGAAGAGGCAGGTCAAGGTGTCTGCGAAAACGAAGTCGAGCTCTGCCATGAAACGGGCGCCGCGCTTCTGGTACTCGGCGATGAACTGCGCCGTGATGCCGGTGACCATCTCGATCGCGAGCTTGGTCATGAACGTCGAGTCCCCGAGGAGTCGCGCTCGCCACGCTGAGAGGGGGAGGACGGGAAGGAAGAGGAGGAGAAGGATTAGACGGAGGAGTGTTGGGTAGTACAGTAGGAGGAGGAGGAGGAGGAGGAGGAGGAGCAGTAGTAGTAGTAATTCCAGGATAATGAGGTGCGCAGGCGGGTAAGGGGGATATCAAAGGTAAGGATAAGAGCTCGTCGAATCGATGCGTGAGGCTCTCTCTCTCCCTCTCTATTTCTCTCTCTATTTCTGTCTGCCCCCCTTCCCCTTACTCTCATTATCTCTCTCCCTCTCTCTCACTGTCCCTCTCTCTCTCCTGACCATCACCATCATCGCCACCAACATCACACCAAACGTCAACATATTTCAAGGCCCGCAGCCGCAAGCGAGAAACACGCCACAGCGACAACGAGCAAGATCTAAATCTTTCAAAACCATTGCAAAAATTAGCCAAATTAGGTTCTGTTTCTAAGTGTTTCTGTTGCCCAAAACGGTTCTGCAAAACTGTACCACACTCTCCCACCCTATTCCGTGCCCAAAACGTGACTGCAAAATTATCCCACACTGCTTCCAAGTACTGTCTACCGAAACACGTGTGTGCAGTTCCGACTATAGCTACAGTAGCTACGCTTATAAACTACTGGGCTGCAGTTGCGGTTAACCTGGTTATGGTTATCAGTAGCTACGCCTATAAACTACTGTAGTTGCGGTAATATTTGTTATAACCTACAGCAGTAGTTACGGTTGTGATCAAGTTCCAGTCATAACAATAACCCACAGCAATTACGGCGGTGATACCCCAGTTACAGTCACAACCTAGTTACACTAATAACCTACGGTAGTTACGGTTGTAATTAGTTACGGTAATCAGCTAGACACGGTAATAACCTACTGTAGTTACGATAATAACCTACTGTAGTCACGGTAATAACCTACTGTAGTTACGAAAATAACCTACTGTAGTTACGATAATAACCTACTGTAGTTACGATAATAACCTACTGTAGTTACGATAATAACCTACTGTAGTTACGATAATAACCTACTGTAGTTACGATAATAACCTACTGTAGTTACGACAATAACCTACTGTAGTTACGACAATAACCTACTGTAGTTACGCTTCTTACCGAGTTGCGGAAATAACCTACTGCTGTATTTTTATATCCTAGTTGCGGTTATAGACTAGTTACGGTAATCAGCTACAGTAGTAGGTACCGTTATAACCTAGTTACGCTCGGAACACAGTTGCGGGTATCACCTACTACGGAGGGGCATAGTAAATAGGACCTGCGGTACACACAAAAACCTACATATTTACCTATTTTTACTAACAAAATTAGGTCCCATATACTATGGTCCCCCGTTATAGAGTTGTACCATCCATCCCGCTGCGGTTATAGCTTAATGTACCAGGTAGTTAGTTACCGTGATAACACAGTTACGGGTGTACCCTTGTAATCCATCCAGTGCGGTTACAAGCTACAGCAGTCCAAAAGGTCATAACCTACAGCAGTCCACACGGTTGTAACCTAGCTATAACCCACCGCTGTTCTTGCAGAGCAGGGCCTTCAAAGGAGAAGCCAGGAGCTGCGCGTACGCCTTAGAGCATTCTATCGGGATCTGCTCGTCCGAACGAACAAGGAGCAGAAGGAGAGGAAGGAGGAGGAGGAGGAGGCGGGCGGGCGGGCGGCGGGGCAGTAGGAAGAGGGAAGGGGGGGTTGGAGAGGAAGAAGAGGAGGAGGAGGAGGAGGAGGGGGGGGGGGGGGGGGGGGGGGGGGGGGGGGGTAGACAAGAGTGGCGGCAGCAAGCGTTGGGGGGAGAGGCGAGCAAAGCAAACGAATACAGACAGCACCAGACAGCCACGACAGCACCAACACCCGCCACACCAATATCAGCAACGACACCATCAACACCAACACCAACACCAACACCAATCCCAAATCAAACAGCGGCCCAATCAAAACAGCGGCGGCCCAATCAAAACAGCGGCGACGAGACCGAAATACACACCACAAAAAAACGTCGCAAATAGGGATTCCAGTACGGCCCGCCTCACCCGTTCACACGCACTCGAAATCGTCGCAAAACGCGGAGAAGAACAGTTGCTTAAACGCCAAGGCAATTGCAGGGGAGGAGGGGGGGGGGGGGGATGCTCCAAAATCATCACCTACAACAAACCAAAAGTTTTACTCCTACCAAGTACACATTCACAGAACTGCCTGAGCACCACACGTTCCACTATGGCATCTGAGCCCAACTCGAATGGCTCGGAGAGTTTACCCACGGCGGTCAGGTCACGATCCAGTAAAATGTTATAGCTAGCCTTACCATTATTGGCTGCTGTGCATGATCTGTCTAAGCTCCAGGTAACATGTTTTAGCTATATCATGCAGATCATATGCCTCCCACCCGGCAACGTGAGCTTCAGATCATACAGATCATACAGATCATACAGATCAAGCAGATCATACACATAAGGGATATCTGATCTATCTGCCCTGAAAGATCTAGATCACCAAGTGTACATGATCCGTACATGATCTGTGGATCATCCGTAGATCATCTACTTGTCCGAGGTGTTGAGGGGTAACATTAAGCCCGAACGATAAAAAAGGTTTGGTGGCATAGACTTAACTCGAAACCCTAACCCTGGCCCCCACCGCACGAGAAAACTATTTACACCTCGGACAAGGTCATCGATCTCTACTTTACCGACGATCTAGAGATATGTCAGGAGCAGCTAGATTGCTCATCTGCATGATCTGTGTGATCTGGCTCGTGTTGCCGGGTGGGAGCCGCAATATCCGGCACGATCTACAGTAGCAGAGGTTTCTTTGGTTGGGTATGACGACAGGCGAGAAACTAGATCATCTGCTGCAGATAGATAGATCATGATCTATCCGTAGATGATATGTCCACACGATCATGAGCTATATGTAGATGATCTGTCCACACGATCATGATCTTTCTGTAGATGATATGTCCGATGTTATAAGAAGGTCGTGTGGAATCCACTTTCAACCATTGGGTCTGGAAGCTGGGCCAAGTCCAAGCACTAGACACTGGTTCTGCTATTGCCCCCGCCTAACCCCCCCAACCCGACCCAGAGGAAACCACAGCTGTACCACTGTACCAGGTAGCTTCTTCCACAATCAACCCGTAAAAACACGAAAACACGCCACGGCGAAACCAACAAAACCCTGACATAGAAAAAGACAGGAACTATTTGTAAAAAAGAGCTTGTCAGAGAATTTCGCAAATTGACACTTTCACCGATCCTGATCCTACTTCACACCCTGATCCCACACCGACCTGATACCACTAAACTAGGGCCTGAGTCCTCCTAGCTGACCCTCTAAAAAAGTTGGCAGGGCTGTACACGGGTCGCGTAGAAACTCGCGGGTCTGGTCGGGTCTGGTCGGGTCACCTAACCCGGCCAGACCCGAATCGTGAAATTTTGGAAGACCTCCTGATCCGACTCGACCCGACCCGTGCGATTTGAACACCTCCTGACCCGACCCTACCCGACCCGACCCAAAAGATTTTTAAGACCTCCTAACCCGACCCACCCGACCCAACCCCACCGGTAATACTGTGAAAACTTCTTGACCCGTGAGCAGTCCTGGGAATAACAGTTAGCCGCCGGCAGGGGGCACCAAGCACCCTGATCTCACGGAACATCATCCACAAAAATCAGGGCTTCCACCAGAACGGCCACGGCCAAAATGGGAATAACACATAATGTTAGAGCCTGCCAAACCTGACTGCCGAAGGCTCGTGTCTAGCAATACAATTGGTTGCGCTCGTTCCTAGCAATACAATGGTTGCGCCCGGCGAAGAACAATCTACATCTGTTGCATCCTGCTCTTGTTGACAGCCCTGTTCCGCCTTCCTCACTATGCAACATCGCCAACACGAAAACGCGCCTCGAAGCGACAAAACCCTGACGAAGACTATTAATAGCATCTACCCCACCCTGGCCTTTTCCTCGCAGCCCCTGTCCACCCTCGCTCTACAAACCCCGCAGGCACGCACGACGCGTCGAAAACTACCAAACCCTGCCAACCTTCCCCGCTATCTGTTACCGCAAACAGGCACGCCGTGCCGAAAAATAACAATTTCCTGACAAAAAAAACATCCCTACCAGACCTGTCCACCTTCCTCAATATCCCACCCCGCAAAAAAAAAAAAAAAAAAAAAAACGCCGCAAAAACAACAAAACCCAGTCGAAGAAGAACAATCAAGATCTCACCCTGCCATTGCTCACGGCCCTTTCGACCTTCCTCGCTATCCTTCGCCGTCTCCGACTCGTCCCCTTCGCGACGATCTCCACGTCCTCCTCCTTCCCCTCTCCCCCTTCCCCCTCCCCTTTGCCCTCCGCATCCCCATCTCCCCCCCCATCGCCTCCCGCCCCTCCTCCAACTCCTCCCCCTAACCCCCCGTTTCCGTCGTCCCCTCCGGCCGAAACGCCCCCCCCTAGAACGCCCCCGCTTCCGTTCACGCCTCCGTTAAGCCCACCGACGCTTTTTTTCCCGTCCTTCTTGTCCTTGTCTTTCTCCTTGTGTCCGTTGAGCGAGGCTAACGCTTTCTCTGTAGCGGAGGCGGAGCTGGTTTGCCCACGGTTGGCGCGGCTGTCGTCGTGCGCCTGGAGAGGGAGAAGAAAGCACACACACCATGTGGTACAGCAGAGTGGGTACTCCGACTTGGGAGAGGTGTGGTGTGCACAGGCCGAAAGACAACTCCCTTAAGTACAGACACCGCAATGCCTTTACTACCCCAAGCGACTAACACTTAACACTGCAGCCGTAATTTCCAGGCAAGGCATGCCCCTTACTACTCACAGCTTCAACACTATCGAATGCCCGGAACCCGCTACGATTTTTTTTTCTTCTTGTTTTTTCCAAATGTATTGTCTTCGTCTTTCTTTTCCCTCTCCCTCCTATAAAAGCTGATACTACCAGTCGTAACTCAGATCCGGAGAGGCACTCGTAGCAGGCTCTTCTTTCCCCTCTCCCCGCAACGTTTCGTGCCTTCATTATTATCGAGAGAGAACAACAATTCAGCCCTTTATTCCCTCGTCGACTTTTGATTGCGCCTATCCACGCTACCGAGTCTCAAAATATGATGGCCGTGTGGATTGCAAACACTACTATAAAACAACAGTTTTTGTATTTTTGGGCAGAGTCGTCAACGGTGTTTCACGACTCGGCCCAGCCACTGCAAAAACGGTTGACAGTCCACACTAACTTTTCACTACACACAACCATCTCCTTTCCGAGAACTTTCCCAGAAGCGGGTAGAGGTTGGGCCCCATTCCATCAACCATCTTGTTTCCGATCATTTTCCCACAAGCGGTCGAGGTCGGTCTTCATTCCAGCAACCATTTTACGTCCGAGAAATTTCCCAGAAGCGGTTAGGGTTATATAAGGGGTGGGGTTTAAAGACAACAGCAGTAGTCCACACGTCGGAGGTGCTGTAGATTATCGATGAATCCCACTTCCACCATCTAGACATTTCAGGGCAGATGGATCAGATAGATCTGTGCCTGATCTGTATTATCTGTATGATCTAGCTGATGTTGCCGGGTGGGACCCGTATAATGTGTTATTTAGCGCATGGAACTAGATCTGACAATTAATATTAATGGTTTATATCATGCACTCGAAGCCGGGCCGAGATAGACGGCAACCCTCGGTACCGCAATACAGCAGGATAGAGGAAGGAAGGACAGGCGGCAACAGGTGTCGTGGTGGTGATGGTGGTGTTGGTGGTTGGGGTGTAGGGGTGGGGGGTCATTTTTCGAACGTGAAATGGCTCCGAAGCAGCGGTTCTTCAAGAGACAGTACAATAGCTCTACAAGCAGTCGTCCCGTAGCAGTAGCGTTACACATTAAATAGAACTTCTACCCTAGTGGCTCTACTCTACAAGAGCAGCTTCACGGCAGTAGCTCAAGCTCAGTATTAATATTATAGCTCTACAGCAGTAGCAATACAGCAGTACACAGCAACAGCTCAATACCCCTAGTGACCTACCGACAGACACGTCAACTTGCAGGCTGGGAGCCCCCTACCGACCGACGGCATGCGAGCACTAACGTTTCCGTCGGGCGTCAGTCAGTCACCCACTCACCTCCATGGAAAGCGACGTTTTTCTCGAGTGTGATTTCTCATCTTGGCCTCCATCTATGATAGCCGGGAGCGCGTATGGAGATAGCGCGCGGGGGGCGGTCGTGGGGGGGGGGGGGGGGGGGGGGGGGGGGGGGGCGTACTCATTTGTTGCTTGCCTTAGTCATTTGACCATTGACCACGCATACCTTTCGAGACGGAGCACCGTTCCTACTCCTAATACAGACACCTCCAACAATTGGGCGCGGGGAGCGGGGGGGGGGGGGGGGGGGGGGGGGGGGGGGGGGGGGGGGGGGTTGGAGACTACAGGCCCGTGCGCAATACGAAAAGAGGAAACATCGAGCAAATGTCTGCGTTAGCGTTAGCGTTGGCGTAGCAGGGAGGAACTGGCGTAGGAACTAGCGTACCGTATGACACTATCACACCGGGTGATGGAGTATCACACCCCCTGGGACGAATTTCGGGTCCGATTTTCCCCAAAGCATGTCTTAAAAGGGCCTAGGGCATACACAACCAAAACGTTGGCTTTGGAAAGACATCGTTGAATGCTTCTACACCTAAGACAGATCATGATCAATCTATCTGGTCTATCTATCTCCGGTAGATGATCTCCAGATGATCTAGTTCCTCTCCTGCCATCGTGAGGGTTGTGTAGGATCTGTCTACTCCAGTACAGATAGATCCAACCGAGGAAGCATACCGCTACTACTTCGTACAGCAGTATTAATACCAGGTACCAGGTATGTAAGACTACTGCTGTAGCGCTATTAATAGTAGCGTCAGCGTCGGCCTTAGGACTGCTTGTGTGCTTATCGTTTGGCCTTGGCGATAGATACCCTTGGCGCTATACAAAGTTGGCTTTAGACCTATTGTACCAGTGTCAGCTCTAACAGCAGTAGCGCGATATTAGTGTCCGAGTCACAAGGCAAGGGAGTACAGGTATATACTCGTGCGGCAGGGGCGCGACATGATCCTCCCCGCACATATCGTACCGCTACTATAAATAATAAGACTCTCACGCTTGCTCCTACACAGCAGTAGTACATGAAACAGCAAAGTTGAAAGTAAAAAGCCTTGTTTTTGGTCGATATCTCGGGCGTCTTCTGTATCAGCAGGTACACATATATACATATTGGTCGCATCATCATTGCTCCACCAGGGACAGTACTGCGCTTGACAGCTTGGCATAACCACTCGTACAGCAGCAGTATAGTAGCGGTGTCGGAACCGCTCTATGCTCCTATATATGCTCGTAGACGGGGCGGTATACGGTAACTGACTGGACATGATCGATAATGCTGCTTGCTGCAGAAGAATGTGAGATACAACAAAGAGGCGAGAAGAACCAAACTTCCTACATACAGCAGAACCAGGTACACCCGATGGAGGGCTGCGGCCACGCGAGTACTACCCACTCCATCCCCGGGCCTAGATCTCCCTGGCGGTCACGCCAAGCCTTGCTACATCTGAGGCCCTTGATACGGCCTACGAGTGCGGAGCAGCCTTGTCAACTCCTGGCATCCTACAAACCGGTACTCCACATACAGCTGTACCAAGCACTCCATCCAACGAGGAAGGTTAATACAGTACCTGGTACCTGGTAGTAGTATCCGCGGTCAATAATAATACCGACTTTAGGGGAACGGTATTGGGTGATACCACGAGGCTCGCTGCGGCACCTCACCTCGTCCCTGCTGCTCCCTCAACACTGCCGTGAGGTCCGCTCCGCATCTCCGCGCGCCGTCTCGTCGCTGTCGAATCCGGCTCGAGCCTTTCGTGCGCGAGACCGCTCGTGTCGCAATGCTGTCTGCCCTAGGGGTCAAGCCGGGGAGCCCATGGGGGACAACGAAGCTTTGGCTGCCTGAGTTCGTTAGACAGGCAGCGCACACGAGCACCCACATCAACGCCACTGGTGGTTTCGCCATACTGCTTCGCCGCGAAAGAGAGAGAGAAGATCACTGCCTTCGGCTGATCACTATGAGGCTGTGAGGCACTAATCAACACGTGCAAAGCAATGGTTGGGGGTCTTCTTCCTCGGTGGGTGGGTGTTCTTCACAAACTGCTGAATCAAATTGCTGATGTGCTTGCTCGAGCAACACAACTGGCACTGAAGTTAGGAGGCCGATCTGGTTTGACGCGTCAAAGCCATATTAGACAGTATTATACTATATTTAGTATTATACTTCGATCAGTCAAGAAGTCAAACCGCGGTCTCCAAGCGTCTTTGCTCGGGCAAGACCTGCCCCCTCCTGAAATAACGCCTCGACGGTTGGTTTCAGAAACCCCGTGTTTCCGTCTTCCTTTCACGGACGCACAACGCACACCCCTCGTATCAGCAGCGTAAATAGTAGAAACCATGGTCACTGTCGCTATCAACGGGTTCGGAAGGATCGGAAGGTGAGCCCCAATACATCCCAGCTTATCTTCCCACACCAAGTGCAAGATGGTGCGGTGTTTTCCGGGGCTTTGCAGCGAATAGCAAGTTTGTTCTTGCTTTCGACCACAACTGCTGTCGCTACGCTGATGCTGATGACGCGGATTCAGCCAGCGAGATCCACATACAGGAGCCGCTGCCTCGCGAACGCTCTCAGCACTAGGCGAACGCAGTCAAGCTTCTTGACGGGATACTTCCCTGTGTGTGATTGCCGCACTGCTCGCAAGCAGAGATTCGAGCATTGTTTTTGCTTCGTTGTATTTGAGGTGTGCTGTTGCTGCTGCCGCTTCTTTGCGGTCAGGATGCCTCACGATCAACTTTCCGGAGCCTATCCCGACCATCGGTATCCGTATGCCTGACTCTCTCCGACTGCTGTCTCTCCATGCGATGTCTCAGGTTGGTCCTGCGAGCAGCGAGGAACAACAAGAACATCAATGTTGTCGCCGTCAACGACCCATTCGTGCCTACGGACTACATGAACTACAGTGAGTCTGAGTCTGAGTGTCCAGTGTCTTGTCCATCCAAAGGCCGCCAACCGCCGTGCATCGTAGCTGATGTCACCCTGTACCAAAATATAAACACTTTTTGTATACTAATATTAAATACAATCACTCCCTATATAGAGAGACAAAGTGGTACTTGGGTAAGCCTCATATCTCACAGAAAAAGAGTGCCAGGTATATACGTATAAGCAATCTTCGTACCCATGACGAGATCCATCCAGCATGTTCTAGCTGCAGCCTGGAGAGCAGGAGCACCACCACCATCACAACAGAGAGGTCCGTGTTGTCAAAATCCGAAATAGAGAATATACCGTGGCACCATCGCATCTGGTCCATCGCGGATCAAAAGGAGACAGCGGAATACAGACCCTTCGCATGGCGTGCATCGATCTCTCGAACGTTTGAGATCGAGAGACATTTTATTTGCCGCTTTTTTAAATGCGTACGTGGCGTCTTCTCACGAGAAGGTTCCAAGTTCGATGCGATGCGATGCTCACAAGCAAGCTGCCAGCTAACGTCTGACTGCCGAGACCGCCTCTTGGGTGTTGAACGTTGAATTTTACAGCAGCAGTAGCCCAACTCGAGTAGTCAACTGCTGTGTGGCGGCATGCATGTTGCCATGGTCATGGTCATGGGCTCACAGCAGCAACAGGCAGCACGTATGTGTATGTACCCTGCAGAACGAGTTAACAAGGCGGCCAATAATAGTAGGAATTCTTGAATGCGTACGTTCGCCCCGAAAGCACCGGCGTTTCTGTGAGGGCTGGATACGTGATAGGTCGACGGCAAGCAGCCACAGCCAGCAGCGATTTACCGGCGTGTGGTGGACTCACATCAGCAGCACAGTATTGGTACCTACGCCTGTGGTGGTATCCGTGCTCTCTCTCTCTACATACAGCAGTACATATGTTAATAGTGCCAGTATGTGGCATGCCTGGTACGTATAAACCTGGTGTTGTTGTTTTTTGGGGTGTGGTGCTGTGATGCGGTCTTCCCGGGGCCGCTAATCTCGTACTTGGTATACGCGTACAGCGGACAGGCTGTTCATGCCGGCTGTAGGGCTCTGAGTTGTTTGAACATGCCTGGAAACGAAGAAAAGGATTATGCCATCCTGCGAGTACCTGGATGAGACAGAGAGCGTGGAGTCTGCTCGAGCGTGTGCTATCCCAGTACAATATGACACTCATCATATAAGTATATACTACCTGGTGCGTACATGTACCCGGGTAGCCGGGTATATAGCCCACCGACGGGTATTATGGTATTTTGGATACACATTCCGCCCACCGATACCATACCAAACCCGTCGTATTATTTCTTATTACGTACATCATTGTAGTTCGGGAACGAGACACTAAGCCCGGGTATAATATTAATAGTCGAATAGGTGGCTTCAGGATATACCAGGTATAGAGTAGCGTCTACACTGCTGTACCTGGTAGTACGCAGAACCCCGGTACCCAATACCGCCGTACTGACTATATATAGGTTTGAGTTTGCAGGGCAAGGGTGCGATCGCTTTTCAGCGCTCGATTTTTTTTCCAGACTAACAAGGGGAAGGAAGGAAGGTTGTCAACACCGAACAAGGTGTTTTCGGAAAAATGCTGGTCGAGAGCCTTCCGAAAAATACAATGTTCGAGTTTAGCACCGTCACCTTGTTTCGTTAATAAGAGTAACACAAGCGCTGAAAAACGATTGCACTCCTGTGTGAACTCTACGCTCTTCACGGTTCCTACGTACCATACCCGCATTTACACGGGTTGTTTACTCGGGTTTACCCGGGTATCTACCCACGAATAGAACCGGGCAGAACCTCTCTACTATTAATAACGGCAGTACCATATTGCGGTGGGTACCCCGACTTGAGGGAGGACACACTAAGAGAATAGTATCATACCACTAATCGTTCTTTCTGGCACTACAGGAATTACTATTAATAGTCGACTACTAGCTATTAACTATCAACTATTAATATACTCAAATTCAAGTAGTTCTGTGCCCAAAACATGAAAATATACATATCATAGCTGTTCTAAGATGGGGAACCCTTCTATTAATAGTACTGTCAAGACTGTTTGGGACTGGCTGTGGTCCCATTTTGGGGGCAAACCACTCAAAAATCCTTGAAACGGGGGATCATAGTTAATTTTTTTTTTTTTTTTTTAATCATCACTTTTACTTTCCAGCCTCGTAGGAGGTTTTACCCTCGACGATCTTCTGGACAAGCCGTGGTCACAGGTGTCGTCCCTTCTCTCCCCCCCGGTACGTGCCTTTATTTTTTTTGTCGCGCATAGGGTTCAGCATTCCCACTGCTCGTCGATTTTCATCGAATGTAGCTAACTCACGCTCTCGCGCTTTCCGCTGATCAATTTTTTATGCAAGAAAGTCCCTATGAGCATGCACTCGGTGAGACTTGAACCCACGAAATTGATCTTGATAGGCACGCGGATCACCTACCAAGCCACCGGGGACGCCGGGTTAATAGGACCTCCTGTACACACAAAAATCTACCAGGTATATAATTACCTACTTTTACCAACAATATTTGGTCCTATTTACTATGGCCCCCCGTAATAGTATAGTCGTTCGTCCCCAAAACGGGACTGCATCGCTAAAATGAAGGGCCAAAACCGAATTGTGACGCCACAACCCTTGAGCGTGCGTATTACCGGGGGCCATAGTAAATAGGACCAAACATTGCTCCTAAAAATAGGTGAATATATAGGTTGTTGTGTTTACCGTAGGTCCTATTTACGATACCCCCCGTAATAGTCTATTGTATAAGGATGTAAGTGTACCGCTCGCAGCTGAACACGATTTCTTGATCCAATTTTTTTAGCGTTAGCCTCAAAATGTGAGTTTTGCGCTCTTATTGCTAGGTGCCACAATGTCCCTATTTATAGTGAACGTTTTTATATCAATTACTAGATGTAAAAAATGCGTAAATGTCGGGACAGAGTGGTGGGTACTTTGTCAGTCGTGGGCCTACACTGCACCTCTTCGCACTGCGACTTGCAAATTGGGCTCTTGCGCTCGTCTCAATAATACCCGATGTATGATACTATTACGGGGGACCATAGTTAATAGGACCTACGGTATGCATAAAAACCTATATATTCACCTATTCTTACTAACAATATTTGGTCCTATTTACTATGGTCCCCCGTAATAAAATAGCATGCAAATGCGAGCTATCCCTCATGTCGCCTGATATTGCGAAAGATGTCGCAGCGTGTACGGGAAAGGGTTGGTCCAATGTTGAGGAGGTTTGGGGGATACAACTCTGCGCCTGACCAGTGCTCAAGTACGGAGGCAGTGCAGCGGGGCAATGAAATGTGGGCGGAAGGGATCACGGGCCAGCGCAGGAGGCCTCATCCAATCCATACCTGCGTTAACCGATCCACGATGGGGAGGCAGAATGCATTAAAAAATTCCTCTCCCTGTCCGCGTCTCTCATGAAGATCAGATACCCAGACACCACCGCTGCACACAGCTTCTGCTGCCATCTTGCTGGGTGCCATGACGGCACTGCTGCTGTATATTACACAATAGCATCCAGTCTGCAGCACCTCCGCCTCACACCCCTCGAATGAACTACTGTAGACCTATGTATAAAGTGCTACGACTTCCGCGAGTATGAAGTTGATGCCAGCTTACTCAGGTAGGCGTTCGTCGCGAGGGGGGGGAAGTGGGATCGCTTCAAGACGGCTGTAGCTGACGCATCGTACGACAGTATCCATGCCTTCGTACCAGTACACTTGTGGCATATATTACTCGAAAGAACATAGAAATAACGCCACGCAACGAAACGGCTAGCAACGAACAGCAGTGCAAATATTATTATTACGGGGGACTATAGTAAATAGGACCTGTGCTAAAACACAATAAGCACCTACCTGGTACATATTTACCTTTTTTTTTGCTAGCAATATTTGGTCCTATTTACTATGGCCCCCCGTACTATTAATAGTAAAGAGACCAAGTACTCAATACCTGGTACACGGGTAAACAACACGTTAGTTGCTATTAATAGTGGACTGGTGAATATTGTGTGTGGCACTATTAGTTTTATTTTTAGTATGCGTAGTATTTATGGGAAGGCGCCGCAAGCAGGTTGGAGCGGCTTTAGCGTCGGGCGGTAAACGGTAAACGATTTACCGCTTTACCGCAACTCTATTGTAGCGTGTGGCGACGCAGATGTATGCGTTGTATGGTTTGGTCGTTTTCCGTCCTTCTGTTATATTTCCGTTAGGCTCCGCCCAATTAATGCACTGCGGTGTAACGGTAGTTGCGAATGGTGACGTTTCGCTCTGTTTAGCTGTAACCGCGGTAACTGTAGCTGATGCTGTTCTTGGTTATTACATTTTGTGTTTGTAGTTTGTCGTACGGTTCGTTACGTTACGTTGCGTTTCGCTGTGCCTAACTGTAACTGTTTTGTTGTCATTTGATTTTGCGACTATATGTATGTTTGTTTGTGTCAGTGTTCAAGTACGATACCGTTCACGGCGTGTACGAGGGGACTGTGGAGAACGATGCCGACCACCTCATCGTCGACGGCAAGAAGATCAAGGTATCGAACATCGTGGCATGTGACATCATCGTATAGCATATCGTGCTAATATACAATTACATGGTTATATTAATTTCATCGGCGGCGGCAAAACTATCAACGTGTGTATCCATTATCATACTCGTAGCATGTGGTATTTTCGAATATCATATATCGCATCATACCAATAGATCGTTATGTCAATGTATAGCATCGTCGACGGCCAGAAGATCATGGTATCGCAAATCATAGCATGTGACGTATGCATCATATCTATATTTGCGGGGTGCCATAGTAAATAGGACCTACGGTACACAACGAAAACCTATATATTTGCCTATTTTTACAAACAATATTTGGTGCTAATTCAGTATGGTCCCCCGTAATACCAATATATATATATATCGTTACATGAAGCTTTTCTGAAGCATTCACGCATTACCTTTTTCTTGGATAGTCGGCGAGACGGATACCTGGCACCTGGTATGTATCATTCTGAAAGTCAGACCATTCGTATAAGCAACAAGGTCAAGGTGGCAACTTTTTCTATTGCAAGTTTGACTTCTAGTAGTGTTACGGGAGACCAAGGTAAGTAGGAACCAATACTGTTGGTAAAAGCAGGGAAAATATGTAGGTTATTGTGTATACCGTAGGCCCTATTTACCGTGGTCCTCCGTGATGGAAAGAGTCTTGGTGCTGTTTCATCGTGTTTTATCAATAACTCGATCAAGTATGATGATCTAGACGTTTTCACGGGGGTCGACTACGTGTTCATGTTATTCATGCGTGCTTTCTCGCTCTTCACTCCTGCTGTGTCTTAGGTGTTCGGCGAGATGGACGCTTCTAAGATCAAGTTTGGCGACGTGGGCGCCGACTACGTTGTGGAGAGCACCGGCATCTTCACCTCCAAAGAAGGCGCTGGCGTGCACCTTAAGGGCGGCGCTAAGAAGGTCGGAACGAAATAATACGGTACGAAATTTACGTATTACGAGAGTCCATAGGAATACATGCAGCAGCAGCAGCAGAACATACCTGCTACCTGCTACTAAATACATAAACCTGGTATCAATCAGAACTTACGATGGGCCCCAAAAATCAGGTGTCCCCCCTATGTTCACACACCATGTTAGATTCTGATTACTATGTACTGCTATTAATATATAATTATCACCCTGGGTGATAAGATAAACACACCCCTCGGGCGAATTTCGCAAATTTCCGAGCTGATTTTCTAGACAGCGGAGCGAGAGAGCGTAAACGCCGAGCGACGCTATTACGCACGGTGGACCATGTTATTAGTGGTGAGGACGCATAATATATCTATACCAAAACCCATACTTTCTAGTACTTTTACTATTAATATAATACGCGTATTTGGTCCTGATTATTACTGTGTTCCCCCGTACATGGTCTATTGAAAAATCTCGACGACATGTTTCCAAAGGCACTATTAATGTTATGCTCGTAATGCTTTCATTGTCGGTTGCATGATTTGGAGAAACTCGGCTCGGAAAAATCTTCCCTGGGAAGCGGGGGGGGGGGGGGGGGGGGGGCGTACTCATTTGTTGCTTGCCTTAGTCATTTGGCCATTGACCACGCATCCCTTTCGAGACGGAGCACCGTTCCGGGTGTGTGTGTGTGTACTCATTGTCATGCATGGCCGTAGTCGTATGACCATAGACCCTCGCATCCCTACAATGCCGGGACGGAGCACGTCGGGTTTTCACCGACCAGGCTTCCCTGGAATGCGGGGGGGGGGGGTGTTTACTGCTGTAGTTATCACCGTGGTACGGTACTGCCGTATGCTTTCACGTAATAGTATGGTACGGCACTACGATTGATATAATATGGTACGGTATACCAGGCACTAATTAAAATTACGGAGGACCGTGATAAATTACCCTATTTAAATATACGGAATTTCCTTTTCCGTCTCAGAATTACTAATTTCCCGAGTACCAGTGTACGTTTTCCATATTTTTTTTAATGTCACGTAACGGATTCACAGCTGGAAAAAAGTGGCAGACACACAGCAGACACACACAGACGCTAAGAGCGTGGGTGTCGCCTACTGAAAGGCGAAGGCTGTAGCTTTCCAATGATGCTATTGATGGACGGGTACCGGTTATATGGTACAAGTAGGAGTTTCAAGGAAATCCTCGATGTCACACTCTATGTATGTGTGTGTTTTTTGTCAAAATGGTATATATAGTGCACCTCAAGGGCGGCGCAAAAGGAGGTAGGATTGGGGTAACATGGTATATAGTACAGGTATGGTATGATATGGAGTAGTACGATCTCGTGTTATATGGTACATTATAGTGTAATATGGTATGGTGTGGTGTGGTAAAATATGGTATACGGTGAAATATGGTACGTTACTGTGGTGTGTGGCTTGAGGAAATGACAGGGTGTCATGAACTCTCCTTTGGGAGAGACGGGCGCCCCTACGTTCGGGCCCGAACGTGCCATGCTGTCTCGTTTTTTTCTTTCATGTCTCTGGCAGAACCTTCTCCAGACAAAAACATTCCATTGTCTTCACCAACCATCGGGACGTGTTGAAAACCGAGAACACAAAACAATTGCTATTTTTTTGTTAACTGAATGAGCACCTCTTTATCTTCTAACCTGATGACCTAAGGTGTTATTCGTTTTTCCGACGCGCTGCTTGTTTTGCTGGCGGATTAACCAAACCATGGATGGATGGACGCATGTGACAGGTTGTCATCAGCGCCCCTTCCGGGGACGCCCCCATGTTCGTCATGGGAGTGAACCAGGAGAAGTACACCACGGACATGGACGTGGTGTCCAACGCCTCGTGCACCACCAACTGCCTGGCGCCCATCGCTAAGGTGAAATCACGGGGCGGGGCACTATTAACACTATGCAGAGTACTTGTAGTCAGATTCCAGTAACGTCACGAGAAAGGAGAAATCTTCGAAAAAAACTTACGACCCTCGACACTTGTTTTTTTTTCTTTCAGTCCCGGGCGGAGGGGGGAAAGGGTACTCGATATCAGCTTCGGCCCTAGTCGTATGGATGACCATAGATAGACCCTCGCATCCCTACAATGCCGGAACGGAACACGCCGGGCTTTCACCGGCCAGGCAGACATTGCTTGCAACAAGCGCGAAGCGCCGTGTGAAGTGTTTGGCGAGTCGCATGAAGGGTGCGCTGCATCCTACTGAGAGCCGCTTGTGAAGCGGACTTGCATACCACGGATGAAAGCGTGAACGAGAGTGGTGATTTTTTTTTCCGGTGTGGCCACTTCGAGCGGGGGGGTTATACTAAAACCAAGTAAACCTAAGTGTTGTCATTTTCTATATTCGTTCAGAAATGTCAACATTCTGGTTTGTCTCTTATTCTGACCTTCGGAAGGAGCGCATGCATACATACCACTATGTCCCGAAATATAGCGACCGTTTGTGTATTAAAAATCAACTATTGACGTTCCTTTCATTTAGGGACAGAGTACAGTAGTAATAGTAAGTCATTTTCTCTCTTTTTGTTTTCTCGTATACTCTCGCGTGAATGTTTTTTTTTTTGTGTGTTTTAGGCCACAAACAAATGTGAATGATGGGGCTCGCCTGGGGTACGGCCGACTATCTTCGAGTAGTGCAGCTACAATGTGCGACACTTTGCGCGCTCGGGGGGGTGGGGATAGGGAGTGGGGGGTGGGGGGGGATGTGCGGGGGGTAGAGACGTACCATTACTACGAGGGTTGAGTTGGCACGGGGAGGGGTGCCATCGTTGATAGGCGCTCGTTTTTTTTTTTTTTCCCCGACTAGCAGGAAGGTTGACCCTTTTTGGACAGCAGTCCCGTCTTGGAGACAAACTACTTGGAATTTGACTGAAACGCCCCCGAAACGGGACTGCAGTGATAAAAAGGGTTGAGGTTAGCGCCAATACCAAACACACAACAACTTGCAAGGTGTTTACGGAGAGATCAGGTCGAGAGAGAGAGAGAGAGAGAGAGAGAGAGAGAGAGAGAGAGAGCCTTCCGAAAATAGAATGGTTGATTTTTTTTTTATTAATAGCACCCTTGCCGTTGTCGAGAGAGACATCAATACCGCTCAAAAACGATCGCGCCCGCACCCCCCCCCCCGTGCGAATCCAACGGTCTCCGTACTCGTGTCGTGCATGGCAGCAGTCGGGTGACGATAGGCCCTCGCATTCAGGGTGTAGGGGTGAGGGGGCGTACTCATTTGTTGCCTCCCTTAGTTGTTTGATCATTGGACCACGCGTTCCTTTCGCGACGGAGCACCGTTCCTACTCCTGATACAGAAAACCTCCCAACATTTGGACGGTCGTTACGTGTAGTCTACGTATCGCGTGGAGAAACAATGGTTGTCTTACCCGTATCCCGTTCCTGTTGCGCCGTTTCTGTTTGGCTACCATCTACCTCCTGCCTAGGATAGCAAGGGGGGGGGGGGGTGTACTCTTCATCATGCCTGGCATTAGCCGTATGACCGTAGACCCTCGCATCCCTACAATGCCGGAAGGGAGTTCAGAGAAGGATACATACACGTTGTTTCATGGTGGGCATCAACATTTGAATGCGAAATCTTTGAAGGTGGTGGGGATCATATTAGTACGAATGCCGGCACATCGCGAACGCTTGAATTATTGGATCTCTTTATCCCCCTATATGAGGAGTAAACCGGTAACCCTTCCGGGTATATATGTTGTCTTGTGTGGGCTTGTTTGGTGTCTGGTTGTTGATGGCTCGCCTTGTGGTTTTTGTTGCTGTTTGGTGTTCAGTTTTTTTTTTTTTTTTTTCAGGTTGTCTCTTAACTTTCGATTGCACGTTGTTTCATTTCGTTTCGGATCACAGGTAATCAACGACTCTTTCGGTCTTAAGGAAGGCCTCATGACCACCGTCCACGCCGTCACCGCCACCCAGAAGACCGTTGACGGCCCTTCCAAGAAAGACTGGCGAGGAGGTACGTCAAATACGGTTGTCCGTTTTTTTTATGCCTTCTTAGCGGGGATGGCGGGCCATTTTTTTTTTTTTTTTTTTTTTTTTTCCGCAACAACGGCGGTGTATGTGTTTTCGCTTCCATCGTATCACATTGTCTTGAGGCAGGTAAGGCATCCATCCGTACACGAATATACAGCAATGTCCCCGCGGTTCCCCTCCTCGTCAGGTCTTCCATCTTTTTCTGTTGATCTTGTGTGAGTTTTTTCAGCTCTTCAGATTTTGTATTCTTGATATTTTGTTTTGGTCATCCGACGGCAGGGATTCCACGCTCAGCAATATGTACGAAGCGGTTGAGCTCCTCCAGTGGGATTTTTTTCGTGGTACAATTGTATTCGTACTGTTAATATTAATAACTATTAATAGTGCATATGACA
This sequence comes from Macrocystis pyrifera, assembly GCA_031763025.1. Taxonomy (NCBI): domain Eukaryota; class Phaeophyceae; order Laminariales; family Laminariaceae; genus Macrocystis; species Macrocystis pyrifera. Next base: position 5,140,751 of record JASSKH010000019.1, read on the forward strand.
CGGTAGGAATTTTTGGTCGAGTCACGCGAAGAACTTGTTTGAAGTCGTATTTCGCGCCAAGACTTTTGAGCTGATCATTTCGGTGCCCCCTCGCTCAATAGATAATACCCCTGTCCCCCCGCTTCCCCTCCCCCCCCTTCCCCTCTCCCTCCTTCCCATCAGCTATTACGGAGACAGTAGTAAATAGGACCAAATATTGTTGTTAAAAATAGGGATATATATAGGTTTTTGTGTATACCATAGGTCCTATTAACCATGGACCCCCGTAACAATTACCGTTAGTGCTCCCCGCTGGGCGTACCTAATGCCTTTCATCCCCTTCTCTGCATTATTATTACCGTAAGTGCTCCCCGCTGCGTACCTAATGCCCCCCCCCCCCCCCCCCCCCCCCCCCCCCCCCCCCCCCCCCCCCCCTCCCTCCTTCCTTCCCATCTCCTGCGGGGATAGGGGCTGGGTCTAACATCATCCCCTCCTCCCTGTATTATTGATACTCGTAGGTGCTCCCCGCTCCCTACCTAATACTTCCCTTCCCCGCTCCCCCACCCCCCTCCACTGCTACCTCCCCACCCCCCCCCCCCCATACCACACGCCCCCCCCCCCCGCCCACCCCCCACCCTCCGTCCTTCCCATCACCTCCAGGGAAGTCGGCTGGGTTTACCATGATCCCCTCCTCCCTGTATTACTGATACTCGTAGGTGTTTCGTGCTCCCTACTGAATACCTCCCTTCCACCCCCCCTCTCCCCCCCTCCCTCTTTCCCATGACCTGCAGGGAGGGGAGCTGGGTTTAACATCATCCCCTCCTCCACAGGAGCCGCCAAGGCGGTGGGGAAGGTGATCCCCGAGCTTAACGGCAAGCTGACGGGCATGTCCTTCCGCGTTCCCACCGCGGATGTTTCGGTTGTGGACCTGACCTGCCGGCTGGACAGGGGGGCCAGCTACGATGACATCAAGGCCGCCATCAAGGCTGCCTCCGAGGGGTCGATGAAGGGATACCTTGTGAGTTTCCCTGGTATCACACCTGGTTTTCTCTTTGTGTCGGCGTGTTTTTTTCTTTTTCAATTGTGTGGGTTTAGAGAGTTGGGTTTTGGGCGTCTGGGGGGTTGGGGTTGGGTGTCATTGGGGTGGGTTATTGGAGCTGGGTGCCATGGAGGCTGTCCCCGAGGGGTCGATGAAGGAATGTCTTGTGACACACTGTGGTACTCTGGTTTAGGGTTTTCTCTCAAGTACGTAGGCGTGTTTGTTTAAACGTACGGGGTTGGGTTTGGGGCTAGTGTAGGCGTTTTCGTTTCAGTTATAAACGCTGTGGGGACCAAACACTCGAAATTAGAGTCGGATTTACTTGAGTAGATTTCTGTACAGTGCTGTGCTACAGGGTTCGGTGTAACGCTACGTATGTAGGGGGTGTTTATTCCCCTTTCCGGGACGTTTTTGTCCGTTTTTTTGGGGGGGTTGCAGTGGGGTTTGTTTTGGGCTTCGCAGTTGGGCTGGAGTTTGGGGGTTTTACTCGCGTTTCTTTCTTGGATGCTCGTGGGCGTGACGTCGGCTCCGTCTTGGCTTTGTTCGTTGGCTGCCTGTAAATAGCGGCAGGATGTGGTAGGTGATTTTACTGCTGCCTTTTTGTTTTTTTTTTTTTTTTTTTCCGGCGGGCTCGTCACCAGTGCCCCTTGCTTGCCGCTCACACCCCTCCCTCGCCCCCTCCCTTATCCCCCGGTGTGGTACGTTTGTATGGTTGGCAGGGCTACACCGAGGACGCCGTTGTGTCTTCTGACTTCGTCGGGGACGCGCGATCGTCCATCTTCGATGCCACCGCGGGGATCGCGCTCACCGACGACTTCGTCAAGCTCGTGTCGTGGTATGACAACGAGTGGTGAGTGACGAGGACGGGTCAAGCTGTTATCGTGTGCTGGTCTCTCAAAGACACCATGCTTGGCATCTCTTTTGTATCCCAGCGACGAAACTGACTTAGCCGGCGGTCCAATAGAAACGTCTCCAAAAACTCACGGGTCGGGTCGGGTCGGGTCGGGTCGGGTCGGGTCAAGAAGTATTCGGAATATCTCTCCTAAATACACGATGGCATCTCTTTCTAGCACAGCGGCACTGACCTGACTCGCGAGGTCCGGTCGAGAGGTTCTCAACAACTCACGGGTCGGGTCGCGGGTTGGGGACCCTGTGCGACCCGGCCCGCGAGTTTTGACCCGAGGCGTGAACAGCCCGGCCCTAGTTGTATGCATGCAGGAAGAGGAAACTTCTCGTTCTGCTTTTCCTGCCAATAATTTTTCAGAGCCAGCGTGCAGCAGTCATAGTGATCACTTTTTTCACAGCGTTCGGCTGTTGATAATAGTAGTGTCGTGACCCAAGACAACGCGTGGTGAGTGACGAGTCAGCCTGCATCACTTCGCCCTGTGTCCTCAGTAGGGATGCTGTTGAGAGTTTGATAATCATGACTCGTACGTCTGATTATAATGAGTTCATCGTGGTCATTTTGCCATCAGATTTCGCATTTTCCTGACTTATCGTTAGCGATGACCCGTGAGAACTCATGAAATTTACCATATACCATGGTACCTGGTATGAACTATATTAAAATCCGAACCGTCGTAGCGTGTGCTGCGCGTCGATTTTGGAATCCAAACGCGAAAGTCAAACACCTCTCGTGATTATTCATCAATTTCCCTTCGTCAGAGACTATTTTTCACAAGCGCGCCCCCCCCCCCCCCCCTCCTTCCCCTGTTGGTTTTTTGTCGTTATTCCGCGCGACAATTTTTTTCTTCTTGGGCAGGGGTTACTCCAACCGAGTGCTGGACCTCATCGAGCACATGGACAAATCTTCTTAAGCTCTACCAGGCCGCACGGTGTCACGAGTCTGGCCGTGATAAAATACCGGGCATATGAGGCGCGATAATTAACAACCCCTATTTTTGCATTCTTATTGTGATTTTCAGCGTGACGGTCAGTCAGGGAGTCAAAGCCGACCTTTTGTACTGGTTATAGTGTAGGGGCGGTCAGTCAAGGAGTCAAAGTTGGCCCTACTATACTGTTTTTGGTGTACGGCGGTAAGTCAAGGCTGTCAAACCGCGGTCTCCTAAAGCCTTCTTAGACTAGCGGCATTTTTCTCCTTCCACTGAGTTCGGTTTCTACAGGAGTACCTCCGCCCCCCTCCCCTCCCCCCTATTATTAGAAGTATGTTGTCATATGACTACGGCCATGCATGACGGGAGTACGCCCCCCCCCCCCCCCCCCCCCCCCCCCCCCCCCCACCCCCACCCCCGAAATATTATTCCCACGCCGACCACTAAGGAGAAAGCCGCGATTTTCGCAGGAAACCCCTCACCGCAGCTCAAAATTTGGCACGATTTGTGACTCACGCGTGGTATTCATTTTGACGGGCGGCAGGATGTGCCTGGCACGCGCCGGCCCGGCCGAAGTTTGCTTCGACGCTGCTGGTGTGGTGCCGACGAAGGTTTCTGGTGTTTTTAGCGCTGGTGTTGTTCCAACTACTGCTGTAGTGTTTCTGCCGGTGTTGTTTGCGCTGATGGTGTGTGCTAACCGCAGTCAAATCTAGACTGTGCGGGACCTGTTTTTTTTTTTTTTTTGTGTGTGTGGGGTGTTTTCCTGCAGACGAAAAGGCAGGCAGGCGGTGGGCGTGTGTGGCGGAGGCCCAAATGTTTTCTCCTTTTTGCGTTTTCGGCTCGCGTTGCGACAACAAGGTACGCGCTGTTTTCAGCAGCACGGTATTTAATGTTGGGCTATTGTCAATGTTCACTCACGTGGGGGCGCCCACCTGCGCATTGACTCGGGATATGTTTTACAGCCAGGTTGGGCTACGTACGTGTTGTCGAGGTTGATGCCTTACCTTACACCACGTTACAGGAAATGCGCGGTCACGCAGCGGTTTTTATTCCCCGCGGGAGGAGGGTGGGGGAAACGAGCGCTTGCGTGTTTCTTGTGAGCAGTAAGAACGAGCACCGAGTTTCGGCGAAGAGTGTGAAAACGTTCGGCACGTTTTGATTAAATATTTGCCCCACGTTTTTTGCCATCTAGTTGCCGAAACGAATTTTCAAATTTTTGCCAATTTTTGCCTCGCTGTTTTGTTTTGCCTCACTCTCGAGGCGAGGTTTTATCATAACGTAGAGTCGACATCTAATAAATCGCCTGCCAACGAGTTACGTACGTACTTCCTGTTTTAGTTTCTTCGATCGGTGGAGGATATTTATGAGTCGGAGCCGCTTTTGATCGGACACGATCAGCGGGGATCATTTTGGAAATATTAAGATTTTGCTCTTGTCCAAAAAAAAAAAAACTCAGCCATATGGTTTTTGGTTCATGCTTAGTTGGTATGATATGATACGTTGTGCGGATGTTGAAGAAGATAACGGTTTTACCAGTCTATCCGTCGACATCCAGCACACCCCGCGGTGCGGTGCGCGGTGCTGATTTCACTTGTCCAGAATTGTGGGGACGGTTTTTTTTTCTCCACTCGGTGTTTTGTCTACGCTAAGGGGCCTCTCGTCGGCAAAAATGAAACGTTGTCCGTCAATCCGTCCTTCACACCTGCGGTACATCTCGTAGGCCTCAGGCGTGAGTCATGCCGGTAGACGTAGCTCCACTCTGCGACTTTCTTCTGCTTCAGATCCGGGGCAGTTAGACCCACCCCTCTGCGGCACCAAGCACCGATATATCGCTCTGATCCATAGTATAATGTCCGCTTGTCCGTGAGTGTTGAATATAAAACATCCTTATATTTTGAGACAGAGTGGTAAGAGAGCCCTCACGCACACGCTGGGCCTGAGCCAGACGCCACCTCCTGAGGTGCCGCGTGTGTCGTGTTCTCACATTGTGAATCGCTTACCGCAGATCCAACCCAGGAAACATGTGCTTGAAAATAGACCATGCCGACTACACAAGACAGTTCCCACCATAAAACAGCATGAGCTTGTATCACATTCAAAATCGATTATTTATCTGCCTTGAATTTATTTTTAACACTAAATCATCAAGTGGGTATCGATGACCTGCTGTCGGAGGTGTGCGGTGCTGATATTTCGGGTCAGGGTGTGGTGCCCTGATAGAGGCAGGGGCGGTCAAGTTTTGTGGGGGGGAAACGGGCGGCGTGTGTGCGGCCTCGTGATGATGCGATTTTGATTGGGTGATTGATGGTTGCTAAGCGACGAAACGAATCTCGCCGCCCCTTGTTTTTGTCGACGAGCGAGTAAGTAAGTGCCCGACTTGGCCCTTGTACAGTGGCACTAACCTATTTTTGCTCTAATTCCAAGATTTTTGTCGCCTGAACGCCAACGCAGCCCTTAAGGGCGTACGTACTCCTTTGGTTGTGGCTGTCAGTCAGGATTAGTCGGCACTTGCTTACGCTTTACGCTCAAAATGCATTCATTCGTCGTGACGAGGCCTTCTTCCCAGGTACCCGCGGCTCGAATGTAGCAAGCGTTTCAAGCACGAAAATCCCAACGCCAGTTTCGTTCGATGAGTCGCACGATTTTTTTTCGCCTTTGTGTTCGAATCCTGTTTCTGTCGTGTACTATAATAGGCTGTTTCTGGGCGTGATCGACGCCAGAGAATGGTTCTCGTAGTTATTACGGGGGTCCATAGTTAATAGGACCTATGGTACACATAAAAATCTATATATTTACCTATTTTTGCTAACAATATTTGGTCCTATTAACTATGGTCCCCCGTAGTAGTACTGGTCCCTCTACTGACTGCAGTGCCGGTATGCGTCGGAGCCAACAATATCGGCACGGTTGTCAAAATAGCGGCAAGCGGCGCGCCACTCTGGTCGCATCTTCTGCGCCAAGCGATTTTGACCGGCACTGAGTACAGCGGGCAGTCGGAACTATAGAATGACCATTCCTATACTGCTTATTGTAATGTGCCGCTCACAGTCGCAAGGTGAAAGTGTATGCCGTGCTGTACACGAATACGCGACCGACCGATCGGATACATCCATCGACCTCGTGGCCGTCCCCCCTCCCCGCTCCCCCCGCCGTCCGAAAACAAATCATCACCCGAATTTGACATCTTACTATTCGTTTCCGCCCAGACTCTGCTGAACGATACTGACACGTAGTTTCTAACGCAGATGTCGTTTTGTAGGCATCGCGGGGCTCTGTGAGTCATTTTTTTTTTCCCGACAAAGCTCCGGAGGGAAAAACGAATATTTCAAGATCGTACGCTGGACACTGGCGGATGGCCAACCTGAGACTACAGTACTAATAATGATCGCCAGGGAGAGACGGACAGCCCTCAAAGTGAAGCAAAAGACCGTCAAGAAGAAGGGACGGATATATTTATGATGTGGTGTCCGAAGGTTGACAGGGAGCAGCACATTGGTTGTCGTCACGAGGACGCACGCATTTATTTGCGAGATATGATTCATTCATAATCTACGAGCAGAGGGTACAAGGGGAGGGGACAAAATATTGTGACACCGATCTATGCAAAGCGTTGAACAGCGGTAAATCCGACTCGGCCGAGTTTTAGATGTCTTGTAGTATGGGGTCCCCTTTTCTTAAATAGTACCGCCCCTCGTTATATACGCTACAAGTTCAAGGTCACACCCTGAAGTCTGTCAATCCGTTCCGTGTGCTAGACTCGAGGTACTGACCCACCTCAGTAGCATCGATCTACTCGAAGAATACTAAACATTTATTTGACCGATGATGATCTTCAGGCACCAGCAACGTCAAGAAGAAGGTAGACACGCATTTGCTGGTATTTAGTTGCCAGGTTGATTTTACAGGCCTGGACGGAGGAGTCAGCATCAGGATGACTGATAAAAATCAGTGATCGTCATGAGGAGGAGAGAAGAAACCACACCACAGACCAGGTGCGAGGTGTGATCATTACATTTGTCAGATAGATGCACTTTGCTATTAATAGGTTGAATCGATCGAGGGTCACCATTGTAGATAGGGTGCCCATGCATACATGCATTTGCCAGACAGATACGTGGTCGATGATCTATAAAAACACAAGACCGATAACCACTTACTTTTATCTGATATTTTTCGATAAAAAAAAATGGCTTCCTTGACTCTCCGCGGCCGTTCCGCGTCCGACACAGGGTGCAACGATCTGATATTGGAGTAGTCACGCACACGCGCGCCAACGATCAATCACTTATCGAGTGATTATCAATCACTTATCGAGTGATTATCAATCACTTATCAAGTGATTATCAATCAAGATCAACCAACCACAATCGGTCTGTACATCAACCGATCAGTCCCACTTTCGCTGTTACGTGACAACAACAAGCATCATCATTTTTTTTTTCAGGTAGTATAATTGTAGCATATCGTAGCATAGTGTCACCCATAAATAGTGCCCTCATATCTAACCCCCGGCCTACCCTATATATTAACGCCCCCCCCCCCCCCCCCCCCCCCCCCCCCCCCCCCCCCCCCCCCCCCACCCCCCCCCCCCCCCTCCCCCCCCCCCCCCCCCCCCCCCCCCCCCCCCCCCCCCCCCCCCCCCCCCCCCAGCCCATTTAACTCACCCCAAACCCCCCCCCCCCCCCCCCCCCCCCCCCCCCCCCCCCCCCCCCCCCCCCCCCCCCCCCCCCCCCCCCCCCCCCCCCCCCCCCCCCCCCCCCCCCCCCCCCCCCCCCCCCCACGTCCATCCTTCACCCTAATCACCGACAGAGTACATCAACTTACGTTGGCTACAACCCAAAACAAGAGCCCATGGCGGTTCGTCGCGAGCACGCAAGCTAGTTACAGTAGCAAGCCGGCTGAAATAGCTCTTGCTAGCCAGCAACCGAGCCAGCAACCGAAAAGGAAAGGGGGGCAACCCAGCGAGCGAGATAGCCAGCCAGCCAGCGAAAAAAAAAAAACAGGCCAGCGAGCGAGCGAGAGAGAGAGAGAGAGAGACAGCAAACAAGCGAGCAAGGAAAGAGTGGAACAACACGGCGCGCCATCGACTGGACTGCACGGGGAAAAACAAAACAAAACAAAACAAACCAAAACAGGGCCAGGAAAGAAGAAAGGAAGGGATGAAGGAAGGAAGGCAAGACAGGCAAACAGAGTCAGCGACTTCAACCAACCAAGCCGCCAACAGACCGACCAATCTGCCAACACAGACTGACCAACTAGTCAAGTGGTCCAACAGGCAACCAATAGATCGCCTAAACAACCGCGCCACTGCTGTCGTGAGCTCGATCAGTCGACCCAAACCACACGCTTCAAACCAGCCAACCACACACTTCAAACCCGCCCGTTAACTCATCACCCACAACGCTCAACCTTAAAAAAATATATTTATTTCTCTCCCTCTGGCGCGCGCGGGGTGTCTCATTGGCCGAACTACAGAAGGCGGGGGGAGGAGGAGGAGGAGAAGGACGGGGGGGGAGTAGACCGCAAAAACAAAACAAAAATGGCGGTCGAAAAGAGGGGCCGAGCGACGTGGACACAAGGTCCCGACGCGCTTGCAACGTAAATGGGTGAGGAAGGAAGGGTAGATCCAGTAAAGCGAGCACCCGGCACGACGCGGTTCGGCCTTTTACCGGAACCCGTCTGCCGCGAACACATCCACCGCGCGAAGACAGCAGGCTTCCTATTTCCTCCATCTCCTCCTCCTGCCCCTCCCCCTCCCGATATACCTATACCGACAGCCGACCTACTCCTCGTTTACCCGCCGTCAGCCAAGAGGCCTCCAAGTCAGTCGGCTAGTTCGCGTCATTCCACCGTCCCAAGCGTTGCCGGTTCATCTCCACCGACCACGACAAGAGCTTACTTGAAGCGGCAAACAATCTAAATCACGTTTTCGTTTCGTTTCGTTTTCGTTCCCCCCTCCCCCCCCTCCCCCCCCCCCCCCCCCCCCCCCCCCCCCCCGATCGAGCACGCCATCCAAGGGTTGCAAAACAAAAAACCGACCCCGAAAATGGCGTCTCCCTCCCTCTTCCTTATTTTTCCTTCACTATTTTCCGTCCGTAGCTTTTGGTCGACCCTCCCCCCCCCCCCCCTCCCTCCCCGACAGATCGTGATCTAGATCCTCCAGTTCCTCGCCTGCCGTTCTGAGAGTAGAGGTTGTGTCTGCCTTTAGGGCAGATCCAACTCAGAAAACACGCGCCACGTAGATCATGCAGACCGTAAAAGGGCTTCCAGCCCGCAACATGGCCTAGTTCATACAGATCAGGGATCTATCTATCTGCCCTGACAGATCTAGATCCCCCACCTGCTCCCCTTCCCCCCGCCCCCGCTCGCCTGGACCCGTCGCATGCCTTGGCAGTTGATACCATGGCCTGGCGCTGACCCCCCCCTAAGAGAGCATGCAGTTGACAAAGGGTGGAAGACACCAAAAAGACAGGAGAAAGATTGAAACATCCGGCTGAAAACACGAGGCACAAAACGACACACCCTCCCCCCCCCGCCATCCGTCTACATAGCCCGTGGCGTAAAAATCGACGCCCTGAGCTAAGGGAACGAGCAAAAAAAAAAAAAAAAAAAAAAAAAAAAAAACGGAAACAAAAAGAGCAACCGCCTCAAATTTGGATTCTTATCTATTTCTTTCGCGAGTTTGGGGGTGGGGGGTCGATGACGGCGTCTCTCACAATTAGTCGACCGCGCATCACCATGACACAGCCATAGCGGATGATTTACAGCGATAGCGACAAAGTTTCGCAATCAGTGGACCGTGAAAACTGGAACAACGACCACGACGACAGCCAGGGCGACGACCATCTCGCAATCGGCGGGCGGAGCCTAACGATGACAGCGATAGCCATGGAAAGCGTTTTTTTCGGCGAACAACTAACAACCGGTGAATTGTGACGACGATATCAGCGCCAAAACGACGAACGACGACACGTGACAATCGTTGGACAACGATATCGGTGATGTCAATATCAGCCAAAACGACCAAATCTCGCAAATCGGTGGACTGCGACAACGCTACCGCCATATCAGCGCTAACGGGGACTATGGCGAAGGTGATGATGGTGGGTATCAACACCAGCCAGGGGTTTTAACAAGGCGTGGGTAAATCGCGTCTAACCGCCGGCAGGCGCCACCCTCAACAACAGCGGTGTGGCCTTGCGAGGGTCCTGCCCTCCGCCCGCCCCTCCTCCCCCCTCCCGCTTCGAACGGGGCCAACACTCGACCGGTCCCGACCCGACCAGACACCACCCATAGCGCACCACACAAAGCCGTGATAGGATGGCTGGCGGTAGGTGTCAACTAATCGAAAGACTCGGAGCGCGACTTTACCGAACGGCACGGCAACATCGCCACCAGAGCAAAACGAGGGAGATAGATAACTCGTACCACAGTAGCACTGCTGCTGCTACAGATGTTTTTCATCTCGTCAATATCGGGCAACTCCTCCACGCACCCCTCTTCCCTCCCCCCCTCCCAGCCCGCCCAATAAGAGAATGGATGGACACCCTTCGGATAATGCGTACTCCCCCCCGCCCCCGCCCCCCCCCCCCGCCCCAGACCCGCCACCGAAAGCATTTACGAAAGCTGAATACCTTCCCCCAGCCCCTAGTTTCAACTATTTGTCTCAAGCCGTTTTCGTCAACCATCGGCAACATCGCCAGTCAGTAAGTACGATCAACACCCCCCCCCCCCCCCCTATATCCCTTCCCTACCCTCCCTCCGCTTATATCCCACCATATCTCTCCCCCCCTCCCCGCCTCACCCACGAGTCCATATTCCCTAGCGCTACCATACTACCACCAACCAATCAAAGAGCGTACTGCGACGAGACGCACCAATCACATGGCAGACCCGACCAGCGCTGCGCAGGACCTAAATCTCCGGTCCCAACCCTTCCTCCCCCGTTCCCTCAGTAAAAAAGGGTGACCTCCCGAAGCGCAGGCAACATCTCACGGCACAAAAAGTCTCCACATCATGTACGGCACAGTAAAATACGTTGATCCCCCCTCCCTCCCCCCCCCCCCCCCCTCTCCCTCTCGCGCCCCCCCCCCCCCCCCCCCCCCCCCCCCCCCCCCCCCCCCCCCCCCCCCCCTCGTCCCAACCCCCCGTCCCCCCCCCCCCCCCTCCCTATGGCGCAAGCTCTTCGAAAAACGAGAGAGGCCCTAAACCCTATATTCTTCCCCCCTCATCAAAATATCTCCTTTTACAGGGAGCGTGTTCCTGCAGAGCTACAAGTCGGAAACATTTCGCGGGGGCGGACAGTAGGGTAAATAAGGGAGGGGGGGGGGGGGGGGGGGGGGGGGGGGGGGAGACGGGGCGCAGCAGGCAGATGGCCCTGCCGTCCCAACGGCCATAAAGTAGCTAACGGCTATAAAATAGCTGATGACGACAACGAACTCCGTTACAAGAAAATGAAAAAAATCAATCGTTTAGTGAGCGTGACTTTTAATATTATTGTGGCCGGAGAAAGAGTACTTATTATCCGGTCGTGCATGGCGGGGGGGGGGGGGGGGGGGGGGGGGGGGGGGGGGGCAGGCGTTCACCGGAGAGCTATTTCTTGATAGCTGTCGAATGTCTCAATCGCAGGTACTCCACACCTCTGAGTCATCGCCAGCGTGCACGAGGGGCACCTCCGCAACGCAACGAGCCACAGAGCGATCCCGGCGCGCATTAAACCGAACTAGACCGGACCGAACCGTGAGGAGCCGAACCAAACCGTAAAGGAACTGCGCATACACAGAGCTGGATCAAACCGTAAGAAACTGAACAGAACTGAACCGAACCGAACCGTAAGAAACTGAACAGAAATCAGCACAACCGATTCGAACTAAACCGAACCGAACCGAATCTGATCGAGTTGAACTGAACCGAACCGAGTCGAACCGAACAGAACATAACCGAACTGAACCGAACCGAAAGAAACTTGAACCAATCTGCGCCGCGAAAACCACCAAAATAATAAAATCAAAAAAATATCACCGAGGGACACACATGAGAAAAATCAACACCCCGGCGGAAGGAACATGACAGGAGGGAAAAGAATAGAGAAGAACCAGAAAAGACAAGAAAATAACCAAAAAAGAAAAAACCAAAAAAAAAAAAAAATGGGATAAAAAGGACAGAAATCAAAGAACTCCGGTACCTACTGTATGTAAGACCCCTCACGTCCGGTATATACTATCCTCTACTGGTACCATTTTCCCGGCGTTCTTTTCTGATAATGTGGAACCAAATTTTCCGAGTTGCAACTTTTTCCTCAAGCCAGGGCGAGCCGAGACAAGACAAGGCAAGGAACGGCAAGGCCAGCCACGGCAAAGCAAGGCAAAAGGCCAGACAAGACAAGACAAGACAAGACAAGACAAGGCAGGACAAGCGAGGCAAGGCAAGGCGAGGCAAGGCAGGGCAAATCAAGGCAAGGCGAGACGAGGCCAGACAAGGCAAAGCAACGCAAGACAAGACAAGACAAGACAAGACAAGACAAGACAAGACAATGCAAGGCACCCAAGACAAGCCGAGACAAGCCACGGCAGTGCCAGGCAAGGCAATACCAAGACGCGGCAAAGCAAAGCAAGGCAAGGCAAAGACCACGCCAGCCAAAGGCAGACAAGGCAAGGCATGGCAAGGCAAGGCTCGGTCGGGGTGACACCTATCACTCTCAGGCCCTGAGCTGCGCTAACTCTTCCAAGAGTGCCCAACGTTCATCAGCGGTAGCCCGCCGCCTGCCCCTCTCCTCCTCTTCCACCACATGCTGCTGGTGACATCTGATTTAGACGGAAACAAACGACGAAAAAAAAAACACACACATGAAACGAGAAATAAGAAAAAAAAAAAAAAAAAGTGAGACGAAAACCCAAAACACGCAACGAATGAAGGACCAAAAAACGAAACAAAAAACAAAACGAGATTTAGAGATGAACCTACTGTAACAAGACGAAAGGAAACAACAAAAACAAAAAATCGACGTGAAAAAAGCGACAGCAAACCAAAAACGCGACACAAAAAAAGGCACAATTGACAAACCAAAAGACAAAAAGATGGAAAGGGCGTTCATGATCAGGCGAGCAGGCAAAATGCCTAAACGCAACCCATCACCCCACCTGACCAAATCCATCGCCCCTGATGATCAAGCTGTCGCCAACAAACAATCCCTCAAGAAAGCGCAACAATAATTCAATCAACCAACTAACGGCCGAGCAACTAATCGAACAACCTAAAACGCCACCAAACAACATAAAACCTTCCTTCCACACCTGGGACAAATCAAGAACTACTGCAGATCCTACAGCAGCCTGCCGCTATCAAGTGTTGTACAGGAATTGCTGAGTGCAGATACAACCCACGAGACTTAATCCTAGATCATGCAAATCATCACACAGCTCCCACCCGGCAACATGAGCTAGATCACACAAGATGAGGAATACATCTGCGCTGAAATGTCAAGTATCATCAAGTGGGAATGATCTGCAGATGATCTATCTGGAGATGATCTGCCCGCCGTGTGAAGCAAACCTTCTACGTGCATTGCACACTACCAATCTGATCGTAGACACTAGGGAGATGGTATACCTTGGGGAATGTGTAAAACAACGCCTTACACTTGTGACCAGATTTACTGTACCAGCAGCAAACAATCGACCGACCAATCCACCAAGAGCAAACTTTATCACCTCTGGTAATCTTCCACCGCCACACATACAATCAACGGACCAACCAACCAACGACACAAAACCAACCAACTGACGGAGCCAACCGAACCATTCACCTCTCGTAAGCTTCCGCATCCTGCTCGTTGTACATCCGGAGCACGTTATGGGCAAGGCCTTCCACGGTGGTGTTCCAGTGTCGAGTCGACCGTTCCCGCAGTGGGCCGTAGATGATCGGAAGCAGAGGCCGCGGATAGTTCAGCGAAAGCACTCCAGAGGTGACCAGCTGCTCGTTGTTCCATAGGAACAAGGCCCGCTCGGCTACCTGTCGAGGTTAAAAAAAAAAGAGACGGCAAGGCAGACAAAACAAGGCTTGCTGTACTGAAAACCAAGTGTCTCAGACGTCGTTTTTTTTACATTTTATCCTCCGGCCGCTTCGGTAAAAATAAAGCTCAAGCTCACAATTTCCAAGTAGTGCGCCTGAAAAATTATCGACGTTCAGCAAGGCAGATAAAGCAAGAGGCTTGCCTCTACTGAAAACCAAGTGTCCCAGACTTGCGTTTTTTTTTTAACTTTTTATCCTCCGGCGCTTTGGTAAAAAAAAAAGCCCAAGCTCACAATTTCCAAGTAGTGCGCCTGAAAAAAGGTTGACGTTCAGCAAGGCGATAAGAACACCGTATAAAAATGCCCATTATTATGCGGATCAGATTCAATTCGGGTTTTCTTCTGGCTTTTTTTTACACGTCCGTTTTAAACCGTCATTAACCGAGAACTCGATGAACAAATTAGCAATACCAGTCCACTTTTAGGAATATCGGCGAGGGCAAGAAAGGGCACGTGTTTTCTCGCGATAAAAGCGCAAGGTGCGAACGGGAGTGTAGGGAGCGGAGAGAAGAGCCTGCTCCGCGACCACTCAGTTACGACTTAATATAGGAGGGAGGGAGAAAGCAAGGACGAGATACTTTGTGGCATGGAAAAAACAAAGCAAAACAAAATAAAACAAGCATGTTCTCGAAGAGGTGACCAGCCGTTCCGTGCTCTACAATGAACAAGGCACGCTGCGCTACCCTGTTGAGGTTAACAAGGTTACACGCATCTCACGTATCAGATCATCTCACAGATCAGATCCCAACTTCATCATCTAGATCCTTCGGGACGGACAGGTTCCTGACATGTATCTCATCTGTGTGCTCTGGTGTGCCCCCAGTGGAAGCCATATAATGTGCATCACCTGCGTACTACTTGTAAAACTTGTGTCCCTATGCTGGCTGGATCTGTAACACAAATCCTGCACAGCATCGCATAGCGGCCGGTGACGATCTGTAGATGATCTAGCTGTCCAAGGCGTGGACTGCTTGGATATCAACATGGATACCCAAACGGCCATAATTTTTTCGGACAGAGTGGGGCAGCAGCGTACAACACGATCACTTAAGCTATGGATGCGGCAGAAAGCTCAAACGCAAAAAGCACCGACGGTCGAGCTACATACCTGAAAGTGCTCGCTGGAGATGCAACGCGCGAGGAGGTTGAACAACTGGTCCTCGACATCCGTAATCTGATCTGGTCCCATCAGCAGCTCCAGCACCTCCTCCAGCTCGTTCAGGAAGATGACTTGCTTGCTCGAGCTTCGCCATGGCCAGTACCGAATGAGGCTCTGATAGGAAGAAGAAAAAAAAAACGCAAAATGATGATGACGGGAAGGCAGGGAAACGTTAAAAAAAAAAAAAAAAAACTTTCGAAAAAACGTCTGAATAATATACATACGCATACAAGTGCATATATCGAAAGTCTCATGACTCGGACAGACAGATCATACAGATCATGATATAGATGATCTATCTGATCTGTCTACAGCTAGATGATCTAGATGGTCTAGTTCCTCACCTGTCGCTGTGAGAGGTTACGTAGAATCTGCAAAGTACAGATCAAAATCAGGAAACATGTGCTAGATCACGCAGAATATACGGGTCCCGCCCGCCAACATCATCTACTGAAGATCATAGATGCTCGGGGATAGATGGTCTACCTGCCTTGAAAGACCTAGGCCATCAAGCGGGAAGCGATGATCTGTTCCGAGGTGCGGACAGTTTGGATGTACCGAACGTACTGAAACTTCGGCGCATCGAATCGAGCTCGTTCTCAACAACAAAACTTGCTTGCTCGAGCTTCGCCGTGTGCGTGTGTGTTCTTCACACTGAATCGTTATTTCGTTTTTTCTACCCGTCCACATCCAGCACACCTGGTCAGTGTCCGTGCCTTTTCTTCGATCCTGTATAGAGAGATACAACTCCTGTGGTCACAAAACTACCACGCAAAATAGTATGCATCGCAATGCAGCGAAACGAGGGTAGAAAAGGCAATGCCATACCATCATACTGGATACAAAACGCACAACTGCTATTACGGGGGTCCATAGCTAATAGGACCTGTGGTGTACATAAAAACCTATATATTTACCTACTTTTACTAACAACATTTGGTCCTATTTACTATGGTCCCCCGTAATAGTATCGAACGAGGCCCTGAAACCTATGTATATAGGAGAAAACGAAACGAGAAGATGGAGGGGATACATGGATGCCATGACGATTTACACTGAGGGTAGGAGCGGCAGACCCACCTTAAGAATATGCGTTGCCGTGCCCGATTCCTTCTCCACATACTGCACGACGCAGTAGCTGAGCTGTTGGTGGTACATATTCACCATGGAAGGCGTGTGCAGCGGCAGGAGGCAAACTTGCAAGAAGTCCACTGTCGAAAAATCAGTAAACAGAGGGCGGGAGGAAAAGAGCCGTTGAGAAAACGTTACGCCGCCACAACTACAGTAGTATACCTGGTATGTGACACATGAAACTTCCTTGCAAAAGTAGCGCGGGATGCAAAAGAAGACAAAAGTTCAGAAATAACGAAAAAATACAAAGACAAAACAAACAAAAAACCCACCAACAGAAAAACAAAAAAAGAGGGAGTCAAAAGAGCCGTTGAAAAAAAGTCACGCCGTAACAACCACCATGGTATTATTAGAGATTGCGTTGACGATCCGGAAACAAGAAGCCGACAAAAACAGCAAAAACAGCACCAAAAACACAACAAGAACAGAACAAAACAGACTAAAAAAGAAGACAGCACCACGGTGAACGATAGCGAAGGGTCTTCTCGGGCGGAAGCGCACATACTTGAGCGAGTTGATTGGTCCACACCATTAGAGCGAGGATACCGACTTGTAAAGTGAACGTTGTCGTCACAGAACACGAAAAAAAAAAAGTAGATCGGATTTACTGTGGCAGCTGGGGCTGTGCGCATACATGAATTGTAAGCATGAGCACCAAAAACATGCCACAGAGTACACATGGGAAATCCTGGTTTGTTGACCTGACTCCTTTTGACTGACCACACCCCCCCCCTACCATACTCTTGAAAAACTGGTGATAAGCGCATGAACCCATTCGGGCCGAGATGGCGACCAAAACAATGGTCGGTAACTTCGCGTCCAGCAGTACGGGCGGGATCATGATGCGGGCACCAACCATTGTACCATCTCGCCTCATCACACGCAACGCAGTGGCCACAATGGTTGCTGTAATCCTCACTTTTTTAGCGTCAATTCTCTCCCCTTGAGCCCGAAGAGGGAAAATATCAACAGCCTCCCTGGTCGTAACTTTTTTCACTGTACATAAAACTAAGTATGACCTAAATTAATGGTTCGTCCTCACAACGACGGTGCAGTCCTGAGGGCTAACCCTAAGCGTAACCCTGTACATACACCTAAAGATTGGCCTCAAAATCGTGATTCGTCCCCATAACGGGAGCGCAGTCTTAAAGGGGCTATGTAAGATCAGCAACGGCATTGAAGCGCCAATAAAAGACCCGGTTTTCTATCACAAGCTGGCATTATCTTGTGCGGATGCATGTATGCGCCTCTCACCGTGTTCCTGCTTAAGCGGTGTCGCGAAACCGTTCACGATGCTTCCCAGAATCTCTAGCAACTCCCCGATGCCATTGTGTCGCGGACACTCGTAAACAAACCTGGTGTATGGTGGGTGCCGCGCGGCGCCGACACGCCCAAGCGGGACGGCAAGACAACGGTTAGTTGTCGAGCATGAAACAGTGCCAAGAGGAATCAAATCAAGGCCGGGACACACATACCAAGGCGAAACGGAATGATACCTGGTATCGAATAAGGGTACGCCTGTAACTACAAGCAGTAGAATACATCAAGAACCAACGTGAAGAGGAACGGACACGAAAAACGGTTGCAGGTGAACAACGCGAACAGCAACAACATAAATACGTCGGGGTATATATATGTGGCAAGCAAGGTTTTCACGTTTTCACGCACCTCAGGAAGGCGTTCCCAACTGCTCGCCGAATGAAAGCTCGGTGCATCATGAACTTCCCGTATACTCTGTGCAGGATGGTTTTCAGGTAGTCCCTCTCTCGCGGGTCCTCGCTGAAACAACCAGACACATTGTACGGAAGGCAGTAAAGTGACGAGAGGGGGAGGGGGGGGGGGGGGGGGGGGCGTTTGTCATGGGTAACAGGGCCACACAATTGGAGAGTTACTTGGAAGGCGGTAATATGATGGGAAGGGGGGGGAGGGGATGCCGACCGCTGCTGTAAAGTAACATACCTGGTACCTACTTGAGTCTGTATCAAGGGGGAGAGTAATCATCAGGACCAAATGTGCTTGGTAAAAATACAGGAAAATATAAGTTTTTTCGTGTATGATGGGTTCCCAGTACTATGGTCTCCTGTGATAGTGTACCAGGTAACCTTGTATCTGCTATCAACGGACATCGCAAAGAAAAAAACTACGATATGTAGCACAACATTTTTCCTCTCCTCCTAAAAAGTACATCTCACCGATCACACGCAAGCACCATCGGCCGCCAGCCGACCGACACAAGGACCAAGTCACACCGCAACAAGACAACTAAACATATCATCCCACCCTCCAACAAAATATGTTGAGAGATGGGCATTTTTGGACGCGTCAAGACCTCTTCTGGCCTTCAAATACATGCTAGTTTTAGTGTAGGTAGCCGTCAAGCGCGTCAAGGCGATGACATAAACAATAGTTCTAGTGCAGGGGACGGTCAGGCGCGTCAATGCCTGTTCTAGCCTTGACACATCTACTGGTTGTAGTTTAGGCGCGTCAAGACCTATTTTTGCCTCCAACATGCGTACTGCACTACTTCTAGTGTAGGGGTCCGCCAGGCCCGTCGATGTCTCTTACTAGCCTCGACATATATGCCAGTTTTAAGGAAGGGGAGGGGTGGTCCGTCAACAGGGTTCAACACCACGACACCCAGGAGCGCACGAAAAAACAGAAACAAAAAAAGTCCTATAGGCGAGAACGACAGAGGAGAAAAAAAAATCCAAAAAATGACATTTCCAGACGAATGCAAGAATAAAGCCTGAAATCTATTTTTTAGAATCAGATTACTTGATTTTAGCACACCCCTGTCTGGGACTGAAAAAAAAAAAACAGTGCGGGTGTCGCTTTTTTTTTCCTTCTTTCGGTGTGTATACCCGGCTTTTTTGTCGAGTCAAGTGCAGGGGCGATCAGTCATGCCGTCAAACCGTGGTCTCCTGTATGATGTGAGACATTTTCGCCCTCCACCCTCCGCTCGTGTCTCACCTGTCGAACAACTCGACGAGCTGAAGGCACAACGACTGGTCGACGTATTGCTTGGCCTGCTTAGCATCCACCTCTGAGGAGACAACAAAACGAACTAAGAACTCGTACACCACCTGATTGGATGCAGCAGCAAAACGAAACAAAACAAAACGAAGAGCACAGCCACGAAACAAAGCGAGAAACGTAAAACGAAGCGTGTCAAAAACGAAGCATAACAGGATGAAGCGGAACGGAATGAAGCGAAACAACACGACTAGAGCTAATAGAGAGGCTACACAAAAAAATGAAACCAAACCAAGACAAGGCAGGGACAAGTCGAGGACAAGTGTCAAGGACAAGTCAAGGACATGTCAAGGACAAGTCAAGAATAAGTCAAGGACATGTCTAAATCAAGTCAAGGACAAGTCAAGGACAAATCAAGGATAAGTCAAGGACAAGTCGAGGACAAGTCAAGGGCAAGTCAAGGACAGTTCACGGAAAAGTCAAGGACAGGTCAAGGACAGGTCAAGGACAGGTCAAGGACAGGTCAAGGAGAGGCCAGGGACAAGTCAACGACAGGTCAAGGACAGGTCAAGGTCAAGTCAGCGACAATTCAAGGGCACGCCAAGGACACGCCACGGACAGGTCAAGGACATGTCACCGCCAACCCCAGTCTCAACAGAACGCCAACCCGCACGCCCAACGTAATCTCCAATGCAAGCCTTGCCTGATAGTTTGCCCATTCTTGCTCCATCACCCATTCGTTAAAATCCCAATCCCATCCCGAACGCAAACCCCAGGCCCGACCCTACCCTCAACGCTAACCTATAGTAGGCCGCCTGAAGGAAACCCAACCCCGCCCCAAATCCCAACCTTGACCCCAACCATAACCTAACCTTAAGCCTCGCCTGGACGTGGGACCATGCTTCTTCCAATCCCAGCCGTGCGCCCAACTCCAACCCCATCCCCAACCGAACCCAAACGGTGACAACGCCTCGCCTGAAGGCGCGGCCAAGCTTCCCCCAACAACGGTTGACGTCTGTCTATCCGGGTTGCAATCGTAATCCCTACTCCATCCGCAACCCTGATCCATCTACCCGAACCCTGTAACCCTAACCGCTATCCCACCCCGAGCCGAGACCCAATATCGTAAAAAAACGCAAGACGACACGCACCCCGGGATAAATAACACCCCGTGGGATAGATAACACACCCCCTGGGATGGAAGACACCCCCTGGGATAGATGACACACCCCCTGGGATAGACAACACACCCCCTGGGATAGAAAACACACCCCCTAGGATAGATAACACACCCCCCAGCACAGATAACACACTCCCCAGTACAGACACACCCCCAGTACAGATAACACACACCCTGGGATAGAAAACACCCTCCCTGGGATAGATAACACCCACCCTGGGATAGATAATAAACCCCTGGGATAGATAACACACCCCCCTGGGATAGACAACACCCCCCCTGGGATAGATAACACCCCCCCTGGGTTAGATAACACCCCCCCATGGGATAGATAACACCCCCCCTGGGATAGGTAACACACACCCCAGTACAGATAACACACCCCCTCGGACGAATTTCAGTGTCGAATTTCTCGAAAACATGCCTTAAGGTGCCTTAGAGGGGACACGGACAACGAAAATGGTGGCATTCGAAACATGTTGGGGTTACAGTAGTTACAACAGAAGTCAAGGTCAGGCCTGGGGTTGGGGTAAGCGTTACGATTGCGACCCCCGGATAAGCGCAAGCCGTCGTTCGATGGAAAGCTTGGTCCGTCCATCCTTCAAGCAAAGGAGCGCTCGGTTAGGCTGTGGTTGAGAGCGTCGGTTGGTGTTGGGGGATTTTGTTGGAAGCTTTCGCCCACACCTTCAGGCAAGGAACTGTGTTGCCTTTCTCATGTAGGCTTAACCTTATCACACGGGTGACAGAAAAAAACACACCCCCTCCGGGCTAAAATTCCTAAGCCGGTTCTCAAAAAACGACGAGACTAAACAAAAATGACGAGCGACGCGGCTCTTGACAATTTTTGACGAGCTCATTCTAACCCCAACCATTATTCCAACCCAACCCTTGTAATACGGGGGACCATATAATAGTAAATAGGACCAAATATTGTTATCACGGGGGTCTATAGTTAACAGGACCTATGGCATACATAAAAACCTATATATTTAGGTATTTTTACCAACAATATTTGGTCCTGTTAACTATGGACCCCCGTAATAGTAAAAATAGGTTAATATATAGGTTTTTAAGTATACCATAGGTCCTATTAACCATGGACCCCGGTAATACTTGACCCCTTTTACTAAAACTTGTAGAGCAAAAACTGCAGTCTCGTTTTCGGGACAAAACGCGCGAATTCTAAAAAGTTAGCCCCCGAAAAGGGACTGCAGTCCTGCCCAAAATAATTACAGCAGTAGACGTTTGTCATCCACACGCAGGAAAGATCACCCCACCAAACCGTCCCTAGTAGGATGCAGCTCGCCCCTCACGCGACCGGCCCGAAACCTCACGTTTCGCCAGGCGCATGGTGCAAGCGATGTTCTGTCTGTCTTATCATAGTCGGCAAAAAAAACCCGACGTGCTCCGCCCCCGGCCTGTAGGGACGCGAGGGTCTGCGGTAATATATGCGAATACGAAAACCCGACGTGCTCCGGCCAGGAATTTAAGGGGTGCGAGAGTCTACCATCATACGACTACGGCCATGCATGATAATGAGTGCATCCCTCCCCCCCCCCCTCCCCTCCCCTGTGAACGGCAAAAAGGCTTGCCTGGAGGTGAGGCCAAGCTTCTTCCAATAACGGTTCATCCTTATCCGGGTCGCAATCGTCCGGCTGTGGAGGCAACGCTCGGCACACGTTTGCCTTCACCATCGCGATCACGTCCGGCATCACCGTCGGAGTAAATATCTGCAGGAGGCGTGTTTAGGGAGTGGCACAAGGGTAGAGGATAAGATTAGGGGTTGGGGGGGGGGGGGGGGGGGGGGGGGGGGGGGGGGGGGGGGGGGGGGGGGGGTTGATCTCCATCGTGAACAAATCTGGCATCGGAGTCAATGCACAAAGAAGGCGTGTTCGCGGGGGGGTAGGGGGGGTAACCATCGCAATCACGTTCATTTGATCACCATCGTGGTCAAATCTGGCATCGGAGTCAATATACACGGAGGGATGTTGAGGCGGGCGCGCGGGGGGGGGGGGGGGGGGTTATCATTTGTTGCTTGCCTTAGGCATTTGCCCATTCACTATGCATCCCTGAAGAATGGAGGGGGGGGGGGGGGGGGGGGGGGTCATTGTCATGCCTGGTCGCAGTCGTACGGGTTAGTGGCTACAGGACAGAGGGGAGGGGGGGGCGTATTCATTTGTTGCTTGCCTCAGTCATTTGACCATTGACCACGCACCCCTTTCGAGACAGAGGGGCGGAGGAGGGAAACCATCACAACGTCGGGTTCATCATCACCGTCAGATTAAATATCTCGTAGAGTAGGCATGTGTACGGGGGGGGGGGAGGGGGGGGGTACTCATTCACCGCTTGCCTTAGTCACTCGACCATTAGCGACGCATCCCTTTCGAGACGAAGCATCACCCTTACTCGTAACATTCGGGTGCGCACTACATCTTTTCCCATATATTGCATAAAAAAATGGGCCTTCCTGGTTCGTTTTTTAGGACCCACCGTCTATTTCATCGGATAGCGATCGTTTTTTCGCTTTTTTCTGTTCATAGTGCTGTACCCACCTTTCCGTCGGTTCCTGAGTTTAACCCTTTTAGTACTGTAGTCCTGTTTTGGGGACAAATCACTTAGAATTAGAGTGGTTTGTCCCCAAATCGGGACTGCGGTACCAAAGGGGTTGACTGGCTTCACGCGCACGACACGCCAAAGGCGGCTCACTGCTGCTACTACCGCTACCGCTACCGCTACCGCTATTGCTACTACTGTCACAAAAAAATAATTGTACAACACAACAACGATACGCGCTGCGGTGCTGTTCCCTACATACCTGGTAGGTGATACCAGGTACCTCAATACGTATATGGTGGCCGGGGAGGTGGCGTATCGCCACCAGCTCTGCTGATACAACAAAATTTCAACCGAAACATTCAGAGAAACGGCGATCGCACCAGTTGGCAACAAATTGCCCCACCCCCCGGCCCTGCCCACCCTTGCACCTTCCTTGTTCGATCACAACAAGCTGTAGCGTGGACCGACAAAGAGTTATGCCCCCCCCCCCCCCCCCCCCCCCCCCCCCCCCCCCCCCCCCCCCCCCCCCCCCCCCCCCCCCCCCCCCCCCCCCCCCTCCCGCTATCCTAGAAGGTAGATGGTGGCCACAAACGGCGGGACGGGAGAGGGATAAATAAGCAAAAAGTTCTACCTGATGCATAATATACAGAAAAAGCGTCAAGAGCGCCCACAAGTTGGCGGTGTTTCTAGTAGGAGTAGGAGCGGTGCTCTGTCTCGAAAGGGATGCGTGTTCAATGGTCAAATGACTTAAGACAAGAAACAAAACACACTACCCCCCCGTCCCCCGCCCCATGTGCGAGGGGAGCAACCTTTACTCTCGAAATGGGAATAATCGCATCACGCACTGTAGTGTGCATATGGTAGGGCAATCAAGAGGCAGCTACATATTACGGGGGTCCAATAGTTAATAGGACCTATGGTATACATAAAAACCTATATATTTACCTTTTTTTACTGGCAATAATTGGTCCTATTAACTATGGACCCCCGTAATAGTACTCCCATTGCTATTGCTCTCTGGAAGTGGCCACACCTGAAATTAAATTAACTCATTGAAGCTGTAATCTACATGCAAGCCCGCTTCACAGGCGGTGTTTAGTAGGATGCAGCTCACCCTTCATGCGATTCGCCGGACACCTCACGGCGCTTCGCGCTTGGTGCAAGCAATGTCTGCCTGGTCGGTGAAAAACCAGGCGTGCTGCGTCCCGGCATTGTAAGGATGCGAGGGTCTATGGTCATACGACTACGGCCATGCATGAGATCGAGTACATCTCTCCTAATGAGTACACCACCCCCCTCGCCCTCGACCCCCCCACCCCACCCCCCCCAGCGGCCCCCGTTGCTTCGTCTGGTCGACTGCGCAGACATTGATTTTCGGCAGTTGTCTCTGAAGCTCGAAAGTGGTTTGTAAATTATAAACAGCCAGTCAAGCGATTCACCTCTTGTCCCTGAGGCGTATCAACGTGCTCCACCAGCTCCAGCAACGTCGCCCGCTTCACCTCCTTATCCCTGCCGTAAGCCGTAAAAGCCGTAAGTGACACACCATTATGCCGTCATTTTCGCCGCCACCGCAGAAAACGAAACGCAACAGCATGTCACGAAACGAAACCAGACGAAACGGAACGAAACGACGAGACGAAGAAAAAAGAGACGAAACGAAGCGAAACGAAGCGAAACAAAACCAGAAATACCCCAAAAAATACAGAACGAAGCGATTAAAGACAACGAAAACGAACGAAGCGAACGAGAAACGAAACGGCACGACACGACACGAAACGAAACAAAACGTAACCGAAACAATGCACAAGTACGAAACGGCACCAAACGACACGAAACGAAACGGCACCAAAACAAAACGAAACAAACACAAGAAGAGACGAAGCGAACCGAGACAGCAAGAAAAAAAAAAAGGAACAAATTAAACGAAACGAAAACGAAACGAGCGCCATAACGACACAATGCGTACAAAAAGGGCCACAAGGTCACGCAACACCATGAAATGATGAACCGAAAACAAGCAACAACACAACAACGACGATAAAATAAAAGCCGAAACACCTTTCGTGTGATACACATCGCAAGAAACGAAAAACGAATTAACCCAAAATAGCACGAAAACGAAAACAAAAACCGAGCAACGAGTTACAAATGCAACATGACGGCCGCAACGGCAGCAGCAGTCGGTTTTCCGCGTTCGCTACTTCCTCGAAATTTACAGCCATCACGACGCGTATGAACAAAGCGCCTGAAAAAACCGCGATAAATAAATCGCCAACAGAAAAAATCGGATACGACTAACTGTACTTGGAAATCGAGATCGAGAAAACACGATCGCCATACATCGTACAAAACCGCGAAAAAAAAAAAAAAACGAGAGTCGCCATTTACAGAGCGAATACTGTACGTGCGTATAAACCGACATCGACAAAACACGTCCGCAAGGCAATTTATCGTATAATATCATATCGTATCGTATCGTGGACACGGTATCATATCGTATCGCAGCATACACGTTACACTATCGTATCGTGGACCAAGAATATATATGTATATATGCACTATACCATATATATATCACCATGTCATATCGGATATTTCTGAGCGCGATTTAAACAACACACTGCACCGCACGGACCAGATCCGTCGCACTGCACGGTGTAAACGCCTCCTGTACGATGACAAAGCGAGCCGGGTACACAACGGCAGCGCACGCCTTGCTAAGTCAGATGTGAAATGCGAGCCGACACAATTTCATTTTTCTTCTTCTTTTTTTCCCGTCCCATCGAGGTGCACTTTGGTTACACAGCCTGTTTGGGTTTTGTGACCGCAGGCAGAGGAAGGACTTCAGGGAAATGAGCAAAATGTGAGGACATCCTCATCATCACCATCAGCAGCCCATCATTTGCCTCATGCTCGGAGTGCTTCTCTTCCGCTCTTTGGTTTCCTGATTTCGAGTACGTTTTTTGCTCGTCCTTGTTTTCGGTTGAGCCTCGACAGTTTCTATTACATATGAAAACACACACACACACTGCCGTGAGATATTTTTTTTCCACTCCTTACCCCTCAATACTACCATTGACAAGCTTGGTGCGATACTCCCACACCTCGGGCGACTAGATCGTGTACAGATCATTCCCACTTCATCATGTAGATAATTCAAGGCAGATACTGTAGATCATCTATTTGCGATATTGTATGTGGGAGCCATACACTCTGCGTCATCTATTGATAGCATGTGTTCCCTGCGTTGGATCTGGGCTGTAGGCAGATCCTGCACAACCTCTCACAGCGTGGGGGGGGGAGAACAACAGATCATCTACTGTAGATAGATGAGATAGATAGGTAGATAGATAGATCATGATCTGTCCGTCCGAGGGGTGATATCGCGCGCTACGGGGTGTGTAGGCTTTTATGTAGGCTTTAGAGTGGTCTTCAACTTCCGATAGTTTTTGTACGCAACCAATTCGCTACCTACCAGGTATCTCACACTACTGCTGTACTACTGCTGTAGCGTATGAGTAAGCAAAATGGGTACGAACTGCTGCTGTCGTTACGGAGTGCTCTCTTGAGGGCGTTGCAATCATCGAAACTTTCGACGCGCTGCTCAACACCATTGACAGCAATAGTTCACGAAAAACATGGTTGAAATCAACCCACCTAGAGTTCTCCATCGGATCCGTCATGTCAAAGACGACGGAACACAGCTTCAGCTTCTGCTGAAAAAGGCTTTCTCTCAGGTGCTGCGCAGTGTCCTGCAATTAGCAAAATCGTCACAACGAAAAGCAACCGTCAACCATCAAGAACAACAAAAAAAGACCAACAAAAGGGTGACCGAGGGCCGAAGAAAAGCAAAAATGGAAGAAAACCATCCCACATCATTACCGAAGCAACAGCCATCAGACAATCGATACCGAATCAACAGCCATCAACAAAGTCAACATCGAATCAACCATGAACCATCAGCATCGAAGAGTTCCATCGCACGGAATGGACGGAAATCAACAATCAAACATCAAACCGACATTGAACCATCCAACTTGAATCAACAATCAAACGAGGACCATCACGTATCAACCATCAATGAACCATCAATCTACAGCAGCAGACCATCGAAGCAAACGTCGATCATTAGACATTCAGGAAAACCGCCCATTTCTTCCAGAAAAAAAACTCCTTCCTTAGAGAAAAAGGCACCTTTCTTCAAATAAAACTCCTCATTCCTACAAGCAAAACCCTACTTCTTTCAATAAAAACACCTCATTCCTTCAAAAAAACCCTCCTTCTATCAACGACAGCCCCTTCCGTCAATAAAATCCCCCCAAAAAAACTCCTTGCGCCAATAAAACCCCATTCATGAAAAACGCCTTCTTTGAAGAAAACTCCTCCTTTCCTTTCACAATAAATCAAAATTATCCTTTTTGTATTCGGGACACGAGTGGTGTTTCTTAACCTGAGATAACTCCTGTCGGACGTACGCCCGCTATGAAAACCCCTCCTTCCTTCCTATTCCTTACCTGAGAAGAGGGAGCTCCTCTATGAACTCCCGTCGCACGCACGCTTCTTGAGATTTACTTCGACAAAAAACCCTCCTTTGCTCTTAATAGAGAAAACCAAGAAAACGCTTCTTTCCTTCGAAAAAACTCCTACCTGCTTGAAGAAAACTCCTCCTGGGGTCACGAAAACTCCTCCTTCCTTCAAGAAAACGCCCCCATCCCGTTCCTTACCCTGAGAAGAGAGAGCTAGCTCCTTTATGAACTCCTGTCGCACGTACGTACGCTTCTTGAGATTCGTCCAAGAAAAAATCCCCCTCCTTCAAGAAAACCACTGTACTCTTCTTCAAGAAAAAAATCTTCCTCCTTCTTTCATGAAGACTCGTCCTTCCTTCAAGAAAACTCCTCTCGTAAATAAAACGCCTACATCCTTCCAGAAAACCCCCCCGCCTTCCTTCAAGAGAAAAAAGTCCCCTTCCCTATTCCTTCCTCACCCTGAGAAGAGGGAGCTCCTTTATGAACTCCTGTCGCACGTACGCCTGCTCGAGGGAACGGCTCGACTCGAACGAAGTGGACCTTCGACTCATCGAAGGCGTTCTGAACACGAAAACCACAACAAGGTGGGAGGGGCAAGGTGGGGGGGGGGGGGGGGGGGACAAAACAGACGCACCGTTTACAATAATCCACAAAACAAAATCGAGGTCTCTACTTAGACCTTCAACTCATTGAAGGCGTCCGTCCCAACACCACTCGGAAAAAAAAAAACAAACAAACAAACAAACAAACTGGCGCGAGAAACAGAATAAAGGGCGGCGGCAATAACATTTCACGAAAATTAAAATAAATTATTACGGAGAAACGTACGGTAATAGTAGTCAAATATGGGTTGCCAGCCTAGGTAGACATATGATTTGTGGGCCCGTCGTGGGTTTTGATTGCTACCAGGGCACCAGGGTATGTATTACTACGCCTCAGTTGTCAACGGTTGATACCAACACCAACACCACCAACACCACCACCGTCCCAATCACCGCCAACAACCACATCACCAAGGCCACCAGCACCAACACCAGCAGCAGCACCACCACCACCACCACCACCAGAAACGCCACTACCACCCACACCGATACAAACACCATCACTCACACCACTGCTACCACCACCAACGCCGCCACCATCACCGCCAACACCAACACAACCACCCATAACGACCAGCACCAACACCCACAACCACCAGCACCAACACCAACACCGCCACCACCATCACCACCACCACAACCACCACCAAGGTGTCACCACCACCACAAACATCAATACGAATACCGCCATCACTACCAACACCAACACCACCAAAACCACCACCTGCTCCCAAAACCAGCACCACTACCTCCTACCACCACCTCAACGACAGAGTTGTACACTCACGCGCGCCGCGGCAACTCGATGTCGGCGACGGGAGTCTCCTCGACTCCATTTTTCAGCAACGACGGGGTGCTGAAACACGGCGGACACGCGAGGCAACGCAAGGCAAAACAGGGCAAGGCAAGGAAAGGCACGGCGCGTGCAAAGAATGACAAGTGCACAAAAGGGATAAAAGGGGAAAGGTAGACAAGGAGGAGGAGGAGTCAGAGAAAGGGAGGAGGGGGGGGGGTGGGGGAGGTGGCGGCGGCGGCGGATCAGCACCAAGTACAGGAAGAATAAGCAGCCTTTCGTCAACACACTGGATTCGGGGGGGGGCGGGCAACTTCGTGAATGTGACAAGGAGCAAAAAGACAAAACAAACGTGCTCCTGAAGAAAGACCGATCAGGGAAAAAAAGCCGGGTGAAACCCCGTACAACCCCTCGAGGAGTGCAGTCCCGTTGTGCAAACACTCAGAACTAGTCAGGTTCAGGTTTCTGGACAGTACCGTGCTAAAACAAGTACCGTGCTAAAACAAGTGAGAAAGGCACCTAGGCACCTATTTACCTTAACCACGGGAAACACGCAAGATAACCCGCCTCCTTGGGGTGAAAACCCCCCTCGTCGATTTTATCCTAATAAGACGTACGCGCTCAAGGACACACACACACCAAAAAAAAAAAAAATGGTGGCTTTCTTACATGTGTCTTCGCGCGCGTGTGGTGCGGTGCGGTGCGGAGAAAAACGTATCCTCCGCGTCAGTAACGGTCGGTGCTAACGGTCGGTCAAACCCTGGACACGAACAGACCGGTCGGTCGCTAGTCCGTAATCCAGCGAACGGGTCGTGACAAGTCAATTACCGAGGGTCCGTAGAAATAGATACCACTCTGTCCCATAATATAAACACTGGTTTCACACTAATTGTTCAACCAAACGGTGTTTATATTTCGGGACAGTGGTGGTAATCAGAACACACGACACCTAAAAAGCATGTATCCCCCCATGTTAACACCAACATTTGGTTCTGACCACCATGGTTGATAAGTTCCTCCGTAGTAGACGGAAGTCGAACGGGAATCTATTAATAGTTCGAGAAAACACCGTGCCGAATAAAACGAAAACATGAAACAAAAATCGATTCGACTGGTTCGTTACGTATTGCATAGAATGTCAACGCCAACATTGTTTGCAGCAGTCCACCGTATCAGCGCAAAGCACCAGAGTATGGAGGGCAAAAAGATGCTGGGAGGTCGTGGTTTTTTACCCTTTGTACCCTTCACTGACCGCCCACTACACAGAAACTAGTGTATCTATGCTGAGGCCAAAAGGGACCCTGACGCGCGAGGCCGCCCTCCACACTAAAACCAGTATGTGTCACGGCCAAAACAGGCCTTGACGCGCCTGACGGTCCCTTGCACTAGAACTAGTACATGTGTCAAGGCTAAAAGGGCCCTTGACGCGCCTGATCGCCCCCTACACTACAACCAGTGTATGTGTCAAAGGTCAAAAAGGACCTTGACGCGCCTGACCGCCTCCCGTACCAAAACGAGGATATACGTCAATTAGATCAAAAGAGGCCTTGAAGCACCTGACTGCCTCCTACACTAAAGCTAGCATACACGTCAAGGCCAAAGGAGGCCTTGATGCGCCCATCAAGATCGGTCTCCCAGCATCTTTGGATGTAACCGAAAAAAAAAAACAGCAAAAAAAGCAACCGACTGAAACCTCCACCACCACTCACGAAAGTATGATACAGGAATCACAAGCTCGTACCATTAAACCAGAGACATTCGTGGGAAACTGCGGAGACGGGGGAGGGGGGCCGCAGCCGCAGAAAATTGACGAAACAAAAAACCTCCCCAGTCAATCCCCGTTGGTCCAAAATTGAAATTTGCGGACTGAGCAATTGAAGCTTGCCGATTCAAGAGGGGGGGGAGCAAGCGTAGACACGGAATTGGGGGGGAAAAAAAACTCCACAACCAATCCCCATGCAAAATTGAAGACTTGGAACACTGAACATTTGAAACTTCGCAGAATCTACGTTGAAGAACTCAGATTGAAGATCGACGAACGAGGGTAAGAAAGCGAGACAGACAGAAAGACAGACAGACAGACAGACAAGACAGACAAGACAGACAGACCGGAAGGATGATGCAGATGGTCGACGCAGAAAACGTAGCGCACTGCAGCAGCGGGCGCGGAGCGTGGGACGGCACGTGAGCCGGCCAGCGTAGGCATCAGGGCCAGCGTCAGCTTCTGACCAAGCGCCCGAACTCCGCATCCTGCCAATGCCGTCCACCCCAAACAAAAACAGCCAGTGTATGATAGCGCGCTAAAAGGCTCAGATAAAATAGGGACGACGACAAAACGAAATATCTATCCATCCAACACCACTTACTGGCGGCTTGCTAAAAACGCTAAGGCATACGGGGACGACGACAAAGGCAAGCATACAAAATCTACACGGCCATGAATTCTCGGAACAAGCACACATGATATGGACCAAAAGCAATGGTCTCCACAACCGATTGGTCTACAAGCGGTTCCAGATCTCGAATAACCATATCCTGCTGGCTAGGCCTGGGATTCGGCTGTGACTGATTGCAACTCGTCGATTATGCCTACCAGGTAGGTAATAGCTGCAGCGGTACCAACCGCACCTATTCGGGTGTTCCTATTTGTAGCAAGGCTTGTTTGGTCTACCAATCATTTTGGGTGTAAAATGAACCTAAAGTAGCGAAACATCTAGCACCGGCCGCGCCTCCGGCGGAGCTTTCCGACCATTCGGGTTTCACCGTTTGCAGCAAGGCGTGTTTAGTTTCATCACACTTTTTGGGTGTAAAATGGAGCACAACTATTAATAGCGCACAAAACGCATACCCCTTGCGCGTAGTCAACCGGGGCGCGTAAATGGCTACCTGAGCAAAATTCACTATCAACGCGTATTTTTTTTGGGGGGGGGAGGGGGTGTTGCTCTTCTTCCCTCTCTCCTTCCTCCTAGTCGTAATTCAGATCCGGGGTCACATAGCAGGCTCATCCCCCCCCCCCCTCCCTCCCCACTACTGCTCGTGCCTTTACTTTTACCGCGATAAGACTTGAGCAGTTTTTTCCCTCGTCGACTCGCGTCTACTTGTGACTACTATTGATATTGAAATATTTCAGCTCCAGCAGCGCCTCCCTCGGAAACTTCCGGAAGCGCCTGCTGGGGACCCCCGACGAATCTTTCACTGGTCCCCCCTTCCGCCGCGTGGATCTTATTGGCCCTGACCTTAGTCGGCCAAGAACAGTGACAGCACCTAAAGTCCCACGGAGACAGAACAACCTATACGTAACAAGAACGTAAGGCTACACGCTTTGGAGGACGCTAAGCAAATTGGAATCCTAGACAAATGTGGCAGCCCATCTACGCTGACGGTTGCTCTAGCACGGGATCACGATAAGGCTCCAAACCCTTGCTCATAGCATTGGCAGGCGTTTTTCATTGGCGAGCGGGCCCATGCTGCTGCCTGGCATCGCCACCGCTGGTAATCTGAACCTACGATCGACACTACACGCCACACCAGGCGCACTGCTCTATGTATCCCCCTACACTATGTTCAAAATTCAAAACACCACATTTTTTTTCCGATTACTGCTGCTGTCTCCCCGCGAATAACAGCTACATAGCCGTGAAAATCAGCCGACACCCGGTGTGGGATTATTCATGGATGTCGCCTACTACGACACAAGTGCGGGAGGGGCGAAGTAATCAGAACCCATCAGACACAAAAAAATATATATATTCAAGTAGGTTTACTATTACGGGGGGTCCATAGTTAATAGGACCTACGGTATACATAAAAACCTACCAGGTATATATTTAACTATTTTTACTAACAAAGTTTGGTCCCATTAACTATGGACCCCCGTAATAAGCGTATTTGGTCCTGATTAAAATGTATATGGTATGTAAATAAACACAGGGAGATACATGGTTTTTGGGTCCATCTCTGATTCTGACCATTAATACTATGACCCCCTCCTATATTATATACCTGGTATATATATATATAGGTTGGGTTGGCGTCGGTTGGCGACGACGCTGTAAAACACGCCTCTCACTAGGTGAGCTAGACAGCCAGGGTACTTTTTTTTTTTTTTTTTTTTTTTTTTGGCGGTTACCACGGCTGGCGGTCAAGTTAGATCGTTTTGGTGCGGGGATAACCTTCCCTCCGCACAAGGGGGATGATCGTATCGCGTAGGGTGTATATGGTGAGGCACCCATGAGGTAGCTACATACGTAGTAAACCCATTGCTGTCTCTGGAAGTGGCCACACCAGAAATTAAATCAATTCATGGATGCTGTCATCCATGAGCAATAAAGTCTGCCTCTAAATCGGTTCTTGGTAGGATGCAGCTCACCCTTCATGCGACTCGACAACACCTCACGGCGCTTCGCGCTTGGTGCAAGCAATGTCTACCTGGTCGGTGAAAACCGGACGTGCTCCGTCCCGGCAATGTAGGGATGCGAGGGTCTATGGTCATACGACTACGGCCATGCATGATAAAGAGTACACCCCCCCCCCCCCCCGCCCCCCGGTAATAGCGACTCGCCCAACACCTCACGGCGCTTCGCGCTTGGTGCAAGCAATGTCTGCCTGGTCGGTGAAAACCCGACACGCTGTCCCGGCAATTGTAGGGATGCGAGGGTCTTATGGTCATACGACTACGGCCGTGCATGAGATCGAGTACATGTCTCCTATCGAGTACATCCCCCCCGAAATAGTTGGCTTACTCGTCACCCGACCGACTCATAGTGATAAGCCGTCAAGTCCAGCCAAACATGTTCGAGACTGCCGGGAGGAGGGGGGGGGGGGGGGGGAGGGGGCGGCGTACTCATTCGTGATTTGCCTCACTCATTTGACAATTCATTGACCACGCGTCCCTTTCGAGACGGAGCAAGGGGGGGGGGGGGGGGGTTACAAACCAAAACCATGTATATACATGCGCGACATAAATAAAGTGAAATAAATAATTAACAAACGTTCGTCCCGAAAATCTCCACCGGCTGGTTTGATTTCCATTGAGGAGAGCAGTGTCGTTTTCATCTTTCTGTCGTGCATCCTGGGGGGGTGTA
Source organism: Macrocystis pyrifera (assembly GCA_031763025.1). Lineage (NCBI taxonomy): Eukaryota > Phaeophyceae > Laminariales > Laminariaceae > Macrocystis > Macrocystis pyrifera. The sequence goes on from JASSKH010000019.1 coordinate 5,174,674, forward strand.
GATTGCCGAGTTAGCTGTATACGTATAAAATAAAATAGGTATGCATGGCAGACAAAGCACAATGCAGAGAGAGAGAGAAAAGAACGGCGAGGGTAATACATGGGATGATGGAAACAAAATGAAAGACGAAAAAAAAAAACAACACTCGTGCACTCAATTCCCTTTCCGGTTCATTTTCTCGTCTTGCACGTCGGTCCGGAACCGACCCGACGACCACAACCCTGACCGTACGAAGCCCTTACCCCCACCCTTGGGGGTCTCGAGGTAAGCAGGGGCGGTGGCGTTTAATAGCAAGAACCCGGTCGGCCGAAAGTTCAGCCTCGATCGATCACGCTGTAGTGTTACACGGGTGTATATGCAAGGCGGTGTTGTATGTACGGCTTCTCCTATCGCACTTTCGATCTATCGTATCCAATTTGTTTTGCCTCCATTCCGCTGGCATGCTCTGATACTTTTCAGGGCTTTTCGCGAGCTAGGTAAAACCTCACTGGTCCGGTCGGGTCGGGTCGGGTCAGCTGACCCGACACCCGACCCACGAAAATTTTGATGTGTGTTGACTTGGCCCGACCCGACCCGCGAGATTTGGAAAGCCTCTTGACCCAACCCGACCCGACCCGACCGACCCGACCCCCGAGATTTGAAAATCTCCGGATCCGACCCGACCCGCGAGATTTCAAAACCTGTTGCCCTTACCCGACCCGACCCGACCCGCCACCTTCCGATTGACCCGTGAGACACGGGTTTCATGCGGGTCGGGTCAACTCGCCCCATGACATATCTCACGGGTCAACGGCAAAAGCTCACGGGTCTCAAGATGTAAACGTTGGTGCGTAGGTCGGTTGGTGGGTCCTTGGTCCCTCGTACTTTTCCGAGAACGTCGTACGGTTGAGTCCTGTTTTTTTTTTCCCTTAATTTTGTGTATTTTTTTGGAGCCATGTGTGGTGTGCGTTTGTAAAAAAGACGATGATGAGAAAGGCACACACACCCGCTCTCTGCCGGATGGATACTTCCCGACGCCTAGGTCGACCCTTTAGCTCTGACCTGATGGTTTCTGCTTCCGCCCCGGCGAGCGACCTAGCCGTGCAGCCTACGGCTCCGGGAAGCAGCGGAGCTGTGCCGCCTTTTAGCAGCAAGCACAACTGAGGCGGTGGATCTGTCGGCGGAGGCCACGACCCGCTATGAAATGCCCTCGGGAGGTCGGAGTATCGGAACGAGAGAGGTCTTCAGGCGGGAAACGGCGAGTATTTTTTGTTGTACATTTTCGGACCTGCGGGTCACAAGGCGGCCTTCCGGCAGGTACCTCCACGTTTTCAAAGACGGATGGGCGGGCCAGACCCGCGGGTCAGGCAAAACAATTCGCGGGTCATGGTGACCCAACCCGCGAATTACCCGTATCTCACGGGTCATGACCTCACCCGACCCGTGATATTTCGAACACCTCCTGACCCGACCCGACCCGACGCCACCCGCGAGATTTCAAAACCTCTTGACCCGACCCGACACGTTAGATTTCAATAAATCTTGACCCGACCCGACCCGACCCGCAAAAAGCTTGAGTTGTCTTGACCCAACCCGACTCGCGACATTTTGAAAGCCTCCTGACCCGACCCGCGAAACGAGTTGTACTCTTCATGCAGACACTGGACGAAAGCGTCGAAGCATCAAAATATCGAAATAGAACGTATCGAGTACTTTTTTTGTTCATCGTGGTCGTATGTATCCAACTCGATTTTCGTTCGATATCCGATATTCCGACACCGACCAATAGTACGAAACGAAGAGGGTTAGCCCTACAGCAGTGGTGCACCCATTCGAATACAAGCCGGTTCCATTCCAAGACCATCCGATTAAACCCTTTTAGTGTGACAGTCCCGCTTCGGAGACAAACCAGTCAAACTCCAAGTAGTTTGCCACCAAAAAGGGACTGCGGTAATAAAAGGGTCAAGGCCCATGACAGAGATAAGAAACACCAGGCGAATCGGCATGTCACGAGGATGAAACTACGAGTAGTTGGAACTAGAGTAGTTAGAGACAGGACAGAAGCGGAGATTAAGATCAAGCAAATAATTGGCTTGTGGCATGTCACGGGGTGCCTCGGAATGGGTCTACCACTGCTGCTGTGCTGCTTGTTGTGCTGCTCTGCCGTACCACTGACTGCACTGGAAACGTTGCTGGAGTTAGTCGAGAAAATGGTGGACGCACTATTGATAAGCGTACGAAATCAAGGGTAATTCCTCTGTGGCCCTAAACCTTTTGGTCGATATATTCAGCATTACCCGTCGACATACACTGACATACGAGACCAGGACTGCTAGGGTATGGTTCAAAGCAATGGCGTGTACCCATTTCAAGACCATCCGATGGGTAGAGAGAGATAGACGAGGTCAATCGGCTTTTGCCACGAGGAAAAAATATTGGGAATTCGTGCTGCTGCAGCAGTAGTACGTACAAATAAATACTTGGTACCTGGTAGGTCCGTACGGGATTATTTTTCAGCACATAGCAACAGATAAAATACCGTATCATAGGGTTTACGACCACGTTTTTGGGCATGTCACGGTGTGGTATTAAAAGGGGTACACTATTAAGAGTGTCTTCGAATCGTGCACAACAGCAGTACAGCATTATTACGGGGGGGGGGGGGGGGACCATAGTAAATAGGACCTACGGTATACACAAAAAACCTACATATTTGCCTATTTTTACTAACAATATTTTGGTCCCATTTACTACGGTCCCCCGTAAATAGTACGATGGATCCCTCTTGAGTGCCGGTGTAATATGCGTCAGCCGTCAGCCAACAATACCGGCACTATAATAGCGGCAACCAACCGGCACTATTTACTCCGCACACTGGTTAGGTTAATCCCATCTGTGCCTACTGCTGTACTACAGCAGCACTACAGCAACAGCGACAGCGACAGCGATTTCACAGGCCCTGTACGTGGCGGGCAGCCGGCTTTACCCAACCGGCGCTATAGAGGGACCGGACCACTACCGCTGCCGTACAAGTAGAGTCAATACAAGTTGTATCGAACTGAAGGTGAGCAGCCATCCAGCAACCACAAATCTATCGAGGTCCGAGCAGACCTTGGTCTAGCTTCGCACAATGGTTGAAACATACACGAACTATCATACGTCGTATTTGATAAATTCCCACTTGACGATCTACCATGTATTTGTATCAATATTAATACTTGTGAAGTATCGTACGAGGTAGAAATTTCAGGGAAGGAATATGGCGTCCCCGGTGGCATGGTGGCTAGGTAGATGGTCCGCGTGCCTACTAAGATCAATCTCGTGGGTTCGAGTCTCACCGAGTGCCTACCCGTAAGGACTTTCTCATGCATACAAATTGACTATTGATAGTGGAAAGCGCGAGGGCATGAGGTAGCAACATTCGATGAAAATCGACGAGCAGTGGGAATGTTGAACCCTATGCGCGATGAAAATCAAGGTAAGTACCGGGGAGGGAGAAGAGAGGACACCTGTGACCACGGCTTGTCCAGAACGTCACTGACGGTGAAACCTCCCACCAGGTACATAGCACGCCAAGGGAAAAGTGATGATCAAAACAAATATATATATACATGCAACAATGAGCTACTGCAGATCATAAAAGACCAGGAAGGTATGTATATAATATACCAGGTATACCTCAGCTACTGCAGAGCATAAAGATCAGCAAGATATATATATATACCAATTATATGTTGTATGTTGCGAGCCTTATCATACCATCGGCACGATCTACAGCAGCAGCAAGTAGTATATGCTTCCTGGGTTGGATCTGTGTACTTGCACCAGGCCCAGTACAATGGTTTCTGCACAAATCCTCGTTGCGGCCGGTCAGGATCTGGATGATGTATGACAGGGTACCTCAGTTTGCATAGTATGTTGTTTTGATGACTCTTTTGTATATTTCCTGTTTTGGGACACCTGGGCGCAATGATCCCATCCCCACAATTCCGCTCTGAGTGGATGATTCATTCTACATTGCCAAAAAAGTGCAAAAGAGACCTGGTACATACTACCAGGTAGTACAGTAGATACTGCTATAGATACCTGGCAGATTGTAACCTGCCCGACGTGTGCTTTGTCCATATGTATAAGGACACTTTTGTATTGAATATTACTATATATATGGTTCCTATATTTCGGGACAGAGCGGTACGGGGTATTCGGTGTACGTATATAGATGTGTGTCCTTCACACTAAAAAACCGTTCTTTCTACCCGTCGACATCCAGCACAACCAGTGTCCGTGCCGATTCCTCCTCCTGGAAATATACAGGCTATGTGGTCACAAAAAACTATTATAAGGCAAGGAGAGATGAGCAGAGTAGACAACGCGATGCCAACGTCATCGTATTGGATACGGCAGGAACGACCTACACACTCTAATCAAGTACCGAAAAAATCGAAAGAAACAGAGGGAACCAGATCGACAGACGAACAAAAATGCGTCATTCCATCCAGAAGGAGACGTGGCAGACAAAAAATACGATACCACCACGAGTAAACAGAGTACCAGGTACCCGGTACTAAACTGTTACCAGTACGCGTAGTATCTCGTATCTCTAACTTCACGTGAGATGCCTGTTTTGTTCACAACCGACGGAAATTAATTATTAATAGTCATGGGCTCTACCGACGGAACTAAATGGCCTAATTTGTTCTGAGGCAGAGAGAATTGAAGAACGACCATACGCGCCCCGTGTGCCCCCTCCTAGCTTCTCGTCATAGGTGCACGAGTACAGCACGGCACCGCTCGCTGCCGATTGATAGGCCTAGAGGCTAGGCCTACTGCTGTTGTGGTTTCTGTGGTGGTTTCCCTGTTGCGCTGCCTCTGCACGTCAGCAGCAGCCAAACCAGCAACAGCGGCGGTTGGCGAGCTGCAGCATCATGGAAAGGGAGGAGGAAGAGCAGGGGCGACGCACGCTTTCCCGGTAGGTAGGTGTGCGAGAGGCGTACGAAAGAAGCGAGGGTCCTGGAAGGTTCGGGGTTCTTAGACCTTGAACTCGAGCGCAATAGGGCGTGGGGCTGTCGACTCTGATGCAGAATGACTCACACGCCTACCTCATGCGCCTGCAAGCATCGTTGCCTCGATCGCTTGGGGCCGCCAGCCATGATTTTTCCCACGGTTTTTTTTTTTTTTCTTGGCGGGTTCGCTCCGGTGGTTGGGTAAGAGTTGCTTGCACACGCATGAAGGTTTAATACGGGTAGACACTCGTTAAACTTTGGGTGTCCTTCCTAAACCCGCGAAATCGCGAATCGGCCGTTCACAGGAGGGAACAACTGATGATATTCGCAACAGCATAGGCAGGACTCGTACATCAGTAGAGCTATCTGATCGAGACGTACCACCTCTGCACCGGGGCAGAGAGCACAAAGTCTGTACCAGAGAGCATGATATATCCGCTAAGAGGCCGTACCCAGGAATGGAGATACATAACCCGCAGAGAGAGTATTAGGCTTTAAGAGGGAACACTGGTGACACCTGCGCTATGCTCAGGAGCACTGGTAGCCAGGTCATCCGCCAATCGGTTGCGCCGTCATCTCACCGAGATTCTACGTCAGGTTTCCGGTCTCGAATCGTTTTTTTTTCGGGGGTTAATAAGGGTGGCTGCGTGTTTCGACACGCCAGCCTCCACTACGGATATAAGATTTAGGCGATGCTTAAGTTCGTAGCATGGCGTGCGATGGAGGGCAACCAAGCCGTTACTGTTGCCAGTAAACTATCAGCCGTGTTCCACCGCGTAAACCTGCAAAAGGAGTTTCCCACGTCGTCGCCGCTTGTTAAATGTGCATTGCAAGGGAGGCACGGTCGCACATTGCCGCCGGTCCCTCGTACAAAGAATACGTCGCCCTATTTCGTGGGGCCCGGGTGGCCGAGTTATTCGGCTGTCGTTGGCACCGGGCTATTTATTTATTATTTCATGGCGAAGTCTGACGAAATATTCGCTTGTTCGTCCCGAGTTGTACACCCCGCGCATTGCTTGACGAGGGGTGACGTGGCGTTATTCGCGGGGGAGACGGCGGTTGACCTCGTTGCAGTGGCATCAGGCCACCAGCATCAAGGTCCTGTTCCGGGGCCATGAAGGGTCCAGGCTCAGCAAAGATCGGGTATCGTGCGCACACGCGACGACGCCTTCGGGGCGCGTTCCGGGGTAGGAGCAGGCGGCGGTGCCGTCGCTCTCGTGGTGGAGTTGTTGTCGGGATATCCGACGCTGCCAGAAAGCGCCCCCTGTCGTCGTATCGGTACACGGGTAAGGAGGTCAAAGCTGGGAGGTACACGCAGGCCCTCGGGGTACTTCGCGAAGTGGTAGCGGAAGCAGGAGACCATGCCAGCGAAGTCGGCCTCCACTCATTGCGTATTGCGCAACCAATACGCTGGTGGCCAGGGCGAAGTGCCGTAGAGGGCGATCTAATAGAAGGTAGGTGGAAGTCTTCAAAGTATTCCTAGACGTACATCCGCAATAACCCAGAGGACGCGGGTATTTTATCTCGTAAACTAGCAGAGACGGGAAGATAGGGCAGAGGCAGCCAGGCCAGGGCACTGTTTGGGGCCTGACACCGTAGTATCAATGCGACCTCGAATTTGGGGTATGTCAACTTATGGTTTACTGCCATTGGGGGTCCCGGTCGTCCGAGACTGCGTTTGTTAGAGCCCCGGCCAGTCGGCCGGGGGGGGGGGAACTCCCGGGTACTGGCAGTACGATAGGCAACGAGAGCCAGCGGCTGGTGTCGCGGCTCTCGTACCACGCCAGTGGATCCCCCCCCCGACGTCGCAGAGAATAATAGCAACACCACAAGTCGAAGGATATACAACAAACTATTACCAGGTACTAATTTATTGATAGTGCAGGTTTTCAACCATTTCGCCGAACCTGGGCAAAACCGTCGACACCATATTACGGGGGTCCATAGTTAACGGGACCAAATGTTGTCAGTAAAAATAGTAAAATATATAGGCTTTTATGTATACCATAGGTCCCATTAACTATGGACCCCCGTAATAGTATTACCTCAAGAGCGGCGACTCCGCACGGGAGTGCGGTCATTTTTCGGCTCTCGATTCATCGACAACGGTAAAAAAAAAAGGGTGCTAAAAGTCGAACTACAGCAGCATCACATTATCGGAAGGTTGACGACCACAGCTGTCCGAAAAATGTTCGGGATTGGCACTAACCTTAACCTTCCCGTTCTGGAAAAAAACAAAACAAGCTGAAAAAACAAAAGGCACGCACACCTACCTCTGTGCGAAGTCGACGCATTCACGCTCTCTGGGGCAACACACCAGCGTGGGTGAGCATAAAACGACGCGAGTCGACGAGGGGAGTAAGGAAGTGCGGAGCCTTTCTCGCTCTCAAGAATGAAAGGCGCGTATCGTAATATATGGGGAGGGGGAAGAAATGCGAATACTACAGGGTGTGGACCAGGCTCTGAGTTGCGACTAAAATCGATAACAGGTACCTGGTACAAGACAGAGGAGGGCGAAGATATTATGAAAAAGGACGGAGAAAAAGAACAAGAGCATCCGAACATCCCCATCACCCACACGCCACCCATCAGCCAGTACCCATCCCGCATCATCCATCATTCACACCTTTCAGCGCTGATTTACCATTAATAGGGTCTCAGTGCTTCTTACAACAGCAGCAGTGTTGTATATCAACACATCATGCCGCCAACACACCATGTGGTATGGTAACACAACACAGACCCCCTCGGACGAATTTCCACGGTAAAGTTCTCGGCGACCGGGAGACAGACCGCAAACAAACGCTGAGCGATGCCTCTCCAATGTACGGAAATATCTCCATGGCATGGAATATTTCCTATTTCCAAAGCCCACCATTTTCGTTGGGTGTACGTGCGTCTTCCTCACTTTTTTGGGGGGGAAAGTCTTCCTCGTTTTTTGGGGCGAAAAGTCGCCTTGGAAAGTCACCCGAGGAGAGTGTTCTCGTTACTTTGCGTGATAGACGGAAAATATACACCAGGTATACACTACCATACCAATATACTATTACGGGGGGCCAAAGTAAATAGGACCAACTATTGTTATTACGGGGGTCCATAGTTAATGGGACCAAATTTTGTTAGGAAAAATAGGTAAATATATAGGTTTTATGTGTACCATAGGTCCTATTAACTATGGACCCCCGTAATAGTACCAATATGGAAATATACGGGTGTTTGTGTGCACCGTAGGTCCTATTAACTATGGTCCCCCGTAATATGTTTCTACCTCGAACGTATTTAGAATCATTAGTGTTGATAAATACGTGGTTTGGACTATTTTTCGATTCAGATTCGAATTTCGAGAATCCCATTTTTCCACTTTTAATGTGCGCTTTTTGTATCCGGAAGTTTAGTGGGGTGACTCTCTCGCTTAGTTTTGACTGCTTTTCGATTCTGTTTCAAGTTTCGATAACAAGTTTTTCGATTTTTGTTACGATTTTTTATGTCGACTTTTCGTCTTGGATTCAATGTGGGAGCGACCATCTCGCGAGTTTCGATAATCCTTTTTTATTTTTGTTTCGAACTTTTTTTTTCGATTTTTATCTCGAAGTTAGTGAGGGAGGGACTATCTCGCGTAGTTTGGACTGATTTTCGATTTGTCATCCGAGTTATCGAGAATCTGTTCTTCAAGTTTCGGTCCAGTGTTTTGTTTTTTCGGATTTTTTTATCTACTACGTACTCTGTACGTATCACCCCCCGAAATACTACGAGCTAGGTGGCGAGCAGTTGCCAGGGCCAGGCCAGACACATATCCGGTAGTCATTCGTCACTTACTGAGCTCCAAGGCCAGGCGACGGGTTCTGACCTGCTCCGAATCGGGGAGCTGGGGAGCTCGGAAAGAAAGCGCGTTACGTAGTGTTGGTATTTGTATGTATGTATATATATATATCATGCTGACACAGTAGGGGTGGGGTGCGCCTGCAATTTCTCTGAGGCTCCTTCTCGCTTGAGCTTGAGGAGCCCCACACTATTAAAATTGATATTACATTTACAGCAGTATTACTAGCAAGTAAGTCACTCAAAGCTGACGTTTTGACAAATCTGTAACCTCAACCATCAGAGGGCAAACTGCAGTGTAGCCTCTTTAGATCAGTTTTGGGGCCAAACCAGTCCAATTCTAACTAGTTTGTCCCCAAAACGGGAGCGCAGTCTTAACAACAGGGGTTAAGGTTAAGCTCAACAACCCCAGGCTGTGCGAAAAAAAGAGAAAAACGGAGCTACACTTGTTCTTTCTTCCACGGTCGGGGTACCTCCCACAGGTACCAATCTGTCCGGAAATATAAGGAACACTTCGATTCAGGATTGACGTACAAATTGTTCTCATATTTTGGGGCAGAGCGGTAGGTGCTACCGAAAACGTCTTGTCCAACACAAACGGGGATAAGGCATGCCATGTTGTGGCTAGTTCTTCAGTCCCCTCAAGGTTTTGCCCTTGAGGTGCCCCCCGTAACGAGGCCGGCCAGTCAGAAATATTCCAGCAAGCAAGTGACACTTGGTACAGCAGCGGGGTACGTATCCATTCTAAGATCATCCCCCCCTTGAGGAGCTTCGCGCCGGGTGCAAGCAATGTCTGTTCGGTGAAACCCGACGTGCTCCGTCCCGGCATTGTATTGATATGAGGGTCTATATCATACGACTACGGCCGTGCATTATATCGAGCACACTTGCCCCCCCCCCCCCCGTCAAGCGAATAAACGTGGTCTTTTATCTCTAGTATCTTCTCTTCTACCACTGGAAACATGATCCCGTATCAATGTACTGTAATTCTCAGTAGTTTTAGTTTTTCTCTCGTGACGAGCGGTTTTTCCTGGTCCTATCTCTACTGTTGCCGTGGCCTCGAACCGGATGGTGCACCACTATCTGAACCCCTGTCGTACAAGGCCTCGTATGGGTCTGATTGGCTTAGGGTCGGGGTCAGGATTGCTCTGATTGGCTTAGCCTTGGGGTCAGGGTTAGGGTTAGGGTTAGTTCTATTTGTCTCGCACACAGCAGGGTGTGTCTTATCATCTTCCCAAACAAGTGCTACCCCTTTTAGAAAAAAGTGCAGTCCAATTCGGGGAGGAACCACTCAAATTACAAGTAGTTCGTACGGGACAGCAGCCCTGAAAGGATTAAGCAAAACCCCAACTCAAGGGGCTCTTACCGCAGCCGAGAATGGTTTCGAGGGGGGGGAAAAGCACAATACCATGGGTTCGGCCAGCAACCAATCAACAATGGATATCATCAAATGGGATTCCAACCAAATCGATTGGTAAAAAAAAAAACACAACGGGTCAAATAGGCAGCGAATCATCATGCAAATCATGGATAAGACTCCAACCGCATTTGGTAAAAAAAAAAGCACAATACCGCGGGTGATATAGGCAACGAATCACAATGGAAATCATGAACGGGATTCCAACCAAATCGATTGGTACAACAAAAACACAATACAGCACCCACATGAGTTGGGCGGGAAACGAATCATAATATAAAAATCACGAAAGGGATCCCAACCACATTGATCCGCGAAAAAAAAACCACAACACCACATGAGTTACTATTAATAGGGAGGAAAGGAATAATAAAACATAAAATAATGGACGGCATTTCAACCATACTTATTAAAAAAAAAAACACACACACACACAATCCCACAATCCCATGGCTTTGACTCTTTGCCATAACGCTAAAATCATGAGTGGGATTCCAACCAAGCCGGGTAGCTCGTCAGTGCCCTTGACCCTTTTAATACTCCAGCCTCGTTTTCCGGGACAAACCACTCGAATCATGGAGTACGTTTTAACCACAAAACGGGATTGCGGTCCCGCAAGGGTTGAACAGACCCGTCAGTCGGAGATATTCAAGCGAAAAAAAAGGTACAGAGTGCCCGCTTTTGACCAACAAAAAAGCTACATAGTACCCTATCGAACGCTGGTATCCGTAGAGAGCGTTGACCTCGCACAGGGGTGTGCGATCGTTTTTCAGCGCTCGGTTTTTTCCGAAACAGGAATGTTGAAAATACCGAACAAGAACCGAATAAGGGTGTTTTCGGAAGGATCAGGTCGAGAGCCTTCTGAAAATATAATGTTCGATAAAACGAGCGCATCTTTGTGCCAAGTCAACGCTCCTCGAGGAAGCCCGCGTCAAGGGTTTATACCTGGTACGTCAAGAGCGGTGCTTGATATGTACAGGTAGTAGTATTGATAGTACCAACGTTAAAACTCTTGCCGGCAAGATTAATCCTGTGAAAACACTTTATATCTACTGGCGAGACGGTAAGATGACAGGTTGAGAAGGACGAGAAAACGGGGCGGTTGATGATCGATAATGCAATGAATTGACCACCTCGTACTCTCAGTAACACGACAGTATCATACTCCAAGGTGGTCACGTGACCCCACTATGGCCGGAAATAAAAAAGCTCCGTTCGATTTCCATAACCGAGTTCAAACGGGGACTGCTGCTGTATCTTAACGGCGAGAGCGGCACCACTGTGGGAAAGACGATAAGACGGTACGGCACTTGGAAACATGATGCAGCAGCTTTAAGTAGGATCATACTGAAAGACGGAAACAACGACACCCAAAGACTATCGTGGGTGTCACGAAAGTGGGCAGACACCCCCCTACGTAGCCGAGCGGGACGCAGAAACGGACAAATAAAATCGCAACATCGCACTGCGACTGCTATTAATAATGCACAAAACTTGAACTTCGTAAGTGCAACATTCCATCCGCGGCCTTTTGCGTGCACGTCACCCACTTTGTGGCACCTTCTCTCCTCCCCGCCTTTCTTGCACATCGAAATCCCCCAAAACAACGCCTCACTATACAAGAGAGCGGTACTGGTTTATCACCAGAGGAGTTACACTATACAGCGCAACGGCGTTATACACCATGAAAACGCCTCAGTGTAAATAAAGTCCAGCGGTACTAGACTATGCAGCCCGAAAATGCCTCATTGTTCAAACCAACAGCACTTTCGGGAACAGCGTAACGGCATTATACCGCCAGAAAACGCCTCACTGTACAGTCCGACGGTTACACCGCCAAAAAAATGCCCTATTTTATATACCTCCCAACAGCGTCAAACGGCGAGAAAATGTCGTATTGTATGTCATATGTACAATCCAACCAACGGTAATATACTCTGCACAACCCAAACACCTTATACCGCGAGAAAACGCCTCACAGCTGTACAGCCCAAAGGTGATACCAGCCATAAAACGCTTCACTATGCAGCGCAACGGTGATACAAGAAAAAGCCTGGAAGTGTATAACTCAACGGTATCATACAGCTTATACCGGGAAAAAAAACGCCTCAGTATTACAGCAGCGCGGTATCATACCGGCGGAAAAGCTTCCGTAAGCCTCATAAGCAGCACAGCGGTTTTAAACCGCACGAAAATGCCTCACCGTATATACCTGGTACAGGTCAACGCTGCTGCACAGCCATAAAACGCCTCAACGTATATACAACTCAACGGTACTATACCGTCTGACGGTACTATACTTCAGAAAACACCTCAACATCTCAACATACAGCGGAGCGGTATTCTATACGGGTATGCCGATATTATACTGTCGGAAAGACGCCTGTCCAGTAACAGAACGGGATAATAAAGGGATGCCGTAGGAATCCAACGCAAGATCCGTAGAATACAACAGCCTCTCTCACAAGGCGCGATTATCGTCGACCACGCGACCAAAGCTGGGAGGGGAAGGCGTCGTCGACCGTTGTGGTACCGTTGGCGTTAGCGATAGCGTTATATATCGATAACATCCCCGTCACCGCTGCCGATACCGCTCGCATTACCCCTACCGATAATGTTGCCGTGATTGATACCGCTCCCGTTGCCCGTACAGTTACCGTCACCGCGTTACCATTCCCGTCTCCCGTACCGTCACCCGTGCCTGTAGACCAGTACCGTTGCCGCTACGGACAATAGTACCGTTATTGTTACCGCTCCCGTTGCCCGTACAGTTACCTTTACCGCGTTACCGTTCCCGTTACCCGTGCCGTCACCCGTGCCTGTAGACCAGTACCGTTGCCGCTACGGACAGTAGTACCGTTATTGTTACCTTCATCCTTCGGTTAGATTGATGATACAACAAGGCATGAGCGGAAACATGCAACCCACTCCCGCCGCGGAGGACCATAGACACACCCTGACCACGGACTGGATTTTTTGGCGACGAGTTAACGTGCGTGCAACATCTCTTTGAAAGAAGAAAAGGGCAAACACCCCACAAAATCGCGTATCGGCGTCGACCCCATGTGGTACTGACAGCAGTGAATGGCTGAGTTGAGAACGATGATCGGATGACGCATGAATGTCGCAAGCGGGCAAATAGTAACATCCTTACAATTTCAACGGGGACATGAACAATTCCAACGGACTCATGTCCGATGCCGATGATATTGGTTGACAAAGCAAGGGCGTGTGATATTGTTTTCTCCCCTGCCTGTAGAAGCCCTCCACCGGCACCCTCCGCCGATTGAAAACACACACAACTCAACAAAACTACACTTCAACCGCCTGTATTACTGCCACAAAAAAAAACTGCTCGAACAAAATTAGAGTCAAGACACCCCAAGCACTACAGTACTCGTAAATAATAATTCCACCCATGGCGAACAAAACACAGACCTTGAACCTCCTCCCCTCCAAGCAATTTCCCCCTCCTCTGGGCCTGCTAAAAAGTTAGTGCTATTGCATTGATGAGAAATAAGAACAAATAGTGAAACACAACGTGTAAAGTATTCAACAAACAAGAACAAGAACGTGAGTCTCCCCCATCACCTGGATGAAGGAGCAACTATGCCCCCGTGCAGCTGTACCGAAGCGCCGCCCTTCGCGCCTTTCGATCCCGGCGGTGGTGGCAGTCCGTCGCCCGTCCCCCCCCCGGCTCCCACATCTCCCGAGTACCCCCCCCCCCCTTTAGACGCCGCCTTCCCCATTCGAACTCCCCCTCCACCGGCTCTTACGCCGGGGCCCCCGACAACGTCGAAACCCTGAGTGGGTTTTCCCGCTGTGCCGTTATGCCCCCCGCCGGCTAGCATCCCGTTGCTGCTTAGAGCAGCGGTCGTTGCATATGCGCTCCCATTTCCCTGGCTGCTGTTGTTGTTGACGCCGCTGTGGAGTAAGGAGGCGGTGTTGCTGCCCCCCGCCCCTCCCCCCCCGTGATTGGCAGCGTTGTTGCTACGGCCTGCCCGCCCCCCCCCCCCCCCCACCGCCGCTGTTTTCGCGTGGTTGTTTCTACTCTTCGAGGTACCGCCGCCGCCACCGCTGCTACTACCGTTGTGCGAGTTGCTGCCGCTGCCACCGCTGGTGCTGCTGCTACCCGTGCTCGCGCTCGTCGTTGTCGTCGTTGTCGAGCTAATGCTGCTGCTGCTGCTGCTGCTGCTGGTGTCTCTCCCCAAGCCTCGAACATTCTTGAATTGCTTCAGAAGCCCTTTCATGCTGTGACCACCTATGGCTCACCAGCCTGCGGGAACCGCGGATATTCTCCACGGAACCAACGGAATCCCCTGAGCTTTCCTAGCCTCTAGGGTTGACTATATCCCGGCCGCCACCAGCTCACACACCCACCCACTCACTCAGATCGCTCGCTCCCTCGTTCGCGGCCTTGCACAGGTCAAATAAACCGAAAAAAGCCTCCGCGGCACTAAAACCCCAGGATATTACCACGTAGGCGCGGTCAACCCCCCTCCTTACGGTTGTGCCCCCGAATCGGCTACACGGCTGGTCCGTGTCCCCGTTCCTTGGGTTTACAAAAAAGGAGGGAATGTTTGCTGGTGTTTTCCAAACGTTGATGGGTGGTGACGTTTTCTACCCTAGAAGGGAGTGTCGCTGGCTGTGAGTCGTATCGCCGACAGGAAGGGGAGAGGGGAGGAGACAGGACGGGAGAATGGACGGACGGACGGACAGCGTCACAAGCGAAAAATAAGCAAGCAAACGTCCGTCGGACGGAAGGGAAAGTAACTAAATAAAGAAAGAAAGAAAGAGAAGTCATCCGAGTCAAGCCGAAACGTTTGCTGCTGCTGTATCATACCAGCAGCCTTAGGACTCGCGCAAGGTCAAGGTTCCACACATCCACGTGGTATGTGTCAGTCCGGTCGGAAATATAAGGTAAACCTAGACGCTTTTGTTGCCACCTACATGCGCCTAATATTTACGAACAGACTGGGAATATAAGGAAAAAGAGGGTGACGGCAGCGGCAGCGGTACCCAACCATAATATGGACAAGACCACGGTTTGACCACTCGACCGACCGCCCCGACACCAAAACTACCATGTTCAGGCCAAAACAACGCCTTGACACTACTAAAATAAGTACGATATTAGCCGGTAACGGGAAGTGTACAGGCGCCCGTGTCTGTAACGGCGGCAACGGGAACCGTAACAAGCGGCAACAACGAAAAAATCGCCCAAAAGTATACGAACCCCTTCAAAACATGACCCTTTTCGGGACTTGAGGGGAAATTGACGACAATTTTTGACGAACACAACGACCGCCACTGAGATATTGAAGGGTGATACAAACTGGCGTCCGAGTTGCAAAACAAAGATATATACGCCGCGGGCGCCACGTGGTCTACCCATCCGGTAGTACTGCTGGCCGCTCACGCTCCTCGTGCATGGTTGATAACACCAAACCTGTCATTGTTTGGGTCACTGCTGTCTTCAACCACCAAAACAAGAGGCTAGGCAAAGTTAACAGGTGTCGAAACCAAACGGCTTGCTTCTGCTCACACGAAGCAGCTTCTGCCGCGATGCTGCTGCTGCTGCTGCTGCTGCTGTGGTGTTGAGTGTTTTGTTGTTTTCGTTGCCTGCCGCGACAAGGGGCCAAACCAGGGATTCCTGAGCCCCTAAGCACCCCTGGCAAAACATGCCACGGCAACAGCACCAGTAACAACGCTCATGCCCCGGCGTCCCTCTGCGGCATCGGCTGCTATATAGCTTCATGGTATTGTACGAAATAACACCTTCAGGATAGGGGATGTTCATATCCTATACCGAAGCATACCAGGAGGGCAAAAATCAGGGAGGATGTGTCGAAACGGGCGCAGCACGATCATATCTGTACTGCGGTTGCACGCTATCCCTACGAGTAGACGCCTTCATAAAATCGAACACCGTCACCTTTTGGGACGCCTTGCATGTACTGCTGTAGGATAAGCTCAACTCTTCGGACTTCAGAGGGGAAAAAGGAAGATAGAAAAAATGCGACGACTACAGCAACGGGCACTGCGTGGATGGGGGGTGGGTGATACAAGTTGGTGTTCGAGTGCTACAATGGTTGAATGCAAAGGGCCGTACGGCACAGCACGGGCGCAGGGAACATGATTATCCTACCCGTGTGTATGGACCGTCATGCTGCTCCTACACAGTACCTGATAGTGGCCAAGACCACCAAAGTTGCCACGTATCATTCTGGTCGCTCTCTCGGGGTCCCAAAAGGTTTTACCCTCGCTTCCTTGACGTGAATAACAGCCGTGGTAACAGAACAACAGGAAAGGCGCCGGCCGCTATCATATCTATGACGGAGCACCCCCAGCCGCGGAACTGCTGCGGGATATGATACGTACAGAGATCAAAGAGTCTCTTGGGCGCTGCCTCAGCGAATCACAGCCATCGCAGCTTCGTCGCCCCCCCCGTGCACCTCCCTAAAATATACCTAAAACTCACCAGAGCCAGAACGAAAAAAAAAAACCACCGATACGTGCGAGAGCAGCAGGATTTTACCGAAAAAAAAAATGGAAACAAAAAACATTGTCGAACTGCTGTCTCCACGAAAGACGCGACCGACGCCTCCGTCACACGAAATCAGCACGAAACGAATCAAACTATTAATACTGCCGTACGTATTGGACATTGGACAATATTTTCTTCTTGCCCCAAATTTGTGATCTTTCGCCTTTCATTTTTTCCCCGTAACTCAGATCCAGGGTCACATAGTCTCCTCCCCCCTACCCACTACGCTTCGCGCCGTCATTTTTGTCGCGAAAATGCTTCACCTCTGTATTCCCTCGTCAACTCGCGTCGAATATATGTAGCACTATAGAATGAGGCTCCTACCTTAAACCTGGGGAACATTTTCTTGACTCTTTTGGTACTGCAGTCCCGATTTGGGGACAAACTACTTGGAATTTTGACTGGTTTGTCTCTAAAACGGGACTGCGGTCTTAAAAGAGTCAAAGCATTGAAATGTCGGCATGTTTTTCTCGGGGAGAGTTCGCTTAACTTGGTTTTATAATTAGTTTCGGGTTTTTTTTTCGCGTGAACGATACCAGTATGTCCGGTAATGTAAGGACCCTTGGGGTATTAATATCAGTACCGACAATTTCTTACATTTTCGGACAGAGTTTTGCTGGTACTACCAATATGTCTGAAAATATAACGATCGTTAGGGCATTAATACGAGTATCAACACTCTCTTGTACTTCTGGACGGGGGGTGATAATACTCGTGCTTGAATTGCTGATGCTATTTCAAATCTGACGGGGACGCGTCCTGCCACTGCAAGCACAGGCTTTGTTCGCTGCTGCAGGCATTGGCCAGAGCTCGGATTCACGGAGACGAAGCTACTGCTGCTAGTATTGTAGTCTGGTGCTGGTGTTGCTGTGATGGTCTGACTGCGCGCACTCACTCAAAACTTGTGCCTGTCGCCTCTGGGCGGATGAGGGCACGTGGAGGGACAGCGGGCTGAGCAGCAAAGATGTCAGGAGTCAGGACACATGTAGCAACGCAAAACGTGCACTGTTAGGGGTGTAGGGCCGAGTGTGCGACACTAAAACCTACCAGGTAGTAGTTTGGTGTCAGTCAAGGCATGCCAAGGAAACGTTGCTGTCTGTCAAGTGCTGTCTTCTGACATCTTTGCTGCGCAGGCCCCGACTTTCTACCCCTCTCACAGAGACAGCGCAGGCTCCGAGACACACAACAGGGCAAATACTAGGGGGGAGACACCGCCACACCAGCATGGCGCTTGGCCGCTCTCTGCTGCGTCGATTTTCTGAGCTTGCGAGCTGCAGCAGCGGTCTCTCTCTTCCTCGCCCGCGTCACTTTCCGTCTCGCCTGACAAAGGCGGCGCGATTCCCTACCAGTACAAAACTCGTCTCCGATTGGAGCTACTTGCGAGAAATTTTCAGAATTTTCAAGACAAATCCCAACACGAATTGCCCCACGTAGAGGCAGGCAGGCGCTATGCCTAAAATAACCTTTTATATCAGTAGTACGAGAGTGTTCCACTCGTAGACTACCGTCCGTAATACACACGAGGCAAGAGAACACACCTCCTCCGCGAGGCGGATTTCCGAGTTTCCGAGCCGAGTCTTTCCAAATTCCAAACCCACGGATGGCGGACACACACGACGAGAATGGTGCGTATCAATATTAATGTGAATACTTCTATTAATAGTACCTTTCGAAAGATCTTCCAAAAAATATTTCCAAATCTACGAATACGACGCATCGCTCGGCGCCTTGGACCTTCGTCGTTGTCGAGAAAAACAGCTTGCAGCTTGCAGCAGAATCAGAAATTTATCCGAGGGGGTGTAATGTATTATCACACGGTGTGATAACGTGTGTGCTGTTGCAGTCACCATGCGTGTTATACTGCTGTATATATCGGTATTGTACCAGGTACTAGGTATCACTTTTGTGGGAGTATTTGTGTAGGGTCGATGAGTTTTTATTCTCTATTATTAATAATACCAGGTATTACTTCTCTACCAGGTACAGCCTGAAAAAAAAAATGAAGACCCAAGGTCAGTTTTATGCACGGGCGGGGTATGTAAGCTACCAGATACCAGGGTACGCTACAGCAGCAGCAGCACCAGCCTGTAAACGTTGCGTAATCTGCCGCAAAACAAAAGCTTGGTGGAATCGTATCAGATCGAGTCAGCAGCTGGTGCCCGAAGGCCGCGAGCCGGGGCGGGGAGGGGGTGGGAGGGGCGGCGGGGAAGGGTGGAATAATATTATTATTAATTAATACGTCGTAATTCACCTGGCACAGCCTAGAAACAGCTTCAATCTTATTTACGTATGTATAGTTGCTAATGTTGCTGCCGCCGCTATTATAACCTAGAGGTACATGATGTCGACGGGTAGAAAGAACGGTTTAATGTGAAGAACACAAACATGGTATCTACACATGATGGTTGTTATGGAAATGGTGATCGTGGTCGTGGTCGTAGTGGCGGTGGACCAGGTGCTGCTGGAACACGGGAAGCTTACTCGGGGGTCCCGTCCGGAGAAATCCAATCGAGCCGAGATGAAGGCCATCTCAAGAAGGCCATCGCAACAAGTCCCCCGACAAAAAACAAGTACCTGGTACGAGCTCCGTTCGTAATATCCGAAAGTTGTCGAGCATACCGACAGCTGTCATTATGCATGATATAATACGTCTTCGCAGTTCGATCTTCGATGGCACGAGCATGCTGCGATAATGATGATAATATAATAAAGCAGTTTAAACTACTGACTGTAAAGCGAATCGAATATGGTAGGGGTGATGGAGAGTATGTTGATGAGAGACCGACAGACGGGGGGGGGCTTGCGGCATTCGCCACGTACGAGCGCTCGAGGTGTCCAAAGAGTAAAACCAGTGGTGGTTCACTATTAGTACTTGACCAGAGGTATCACAACGAGCCAATCTCTAACGTATACCAGGTAGCAGGTACAAGCAGGAACTATACTTTAATACTTACTGCCTGTCAAGCATCGAAATGTATACTGCCGGAAATATACTACATATTCCATACATTTCATACTGCGCCGAAAAAAAAAACAGACGACAAAATTCCTGCTGGAAATAATAATAAAGCCGAAGAGGTTTTAACTTGAAAATATTGTAGAGAGCACGAGGTACGTATGTTTTTATCATCGCAGCTGTGACACAAAATCATCAACTTTGACGTGTGTCGAACGCAAAAAATACGAAGAGAGAGAAATCCCGACACTATAACATTAATAAGTATTGAAGGAGGCCCTATTTTATACCGAAGACAAAAATAAAGACGACCGATAGAAATACAATGACAAAATGACGAAATGATACATGTGATACGATATACGCGAAAAACATACCAGGTACCAGGTAGGTCTCATCGACAACATCGCATCCCGAGGCGACGTGGAGGGTGCAAGCGGGCCCAGTAGCCTCAATCTGCAAGAAACTCCGGCCCCACCCGAACGTCAAGAGCGTAACGGAACCCCCAGGGCACGCCGACAACTTGCCACACAGACCCACGAGCTGCAAGCAAACCGTGGCTCCAAGCTTCGGATTATCGTCGTGTACACGAAGCATCTTATCTTTCGTCTGTCAACAATACAAGCCCCGGCTGAAAACAATACGCAAAATTAAATTACTACGAAATAGTTTTAGCGGCACAATCTGCGTCTTTGGTCCCTACAAAGCACCCACCGAGAAGCGAACTCGGAGCTCCGGTGCGGCACCCCCAACCGCCGCAATGCAAGCGCGAGACACCCCCACCACGATCGATCAATCAAGGGAGGCTCCTCGGCCTGTGTCCTACTCAAGGGGGACTCTCTCCACAACTGCTGCTATCAGAGATACAACAATCTCCAAGCGTCCCATCAATCGATTGCCTCAGTTGCTTCGCCCACAAATCACCAAAATGATGCTATCTCTACATTTATTATTGTGCGTGAGTAGAGCAGAGTGTGAAATCATCTTGTTTTTGGCGCGATGAGATCCGGGTTTATGCTTGCTAGCTTCGAGTCGTACCTCCTTGCCTCTCGGACTCGCAGAGCCCAGCTACCCGACTCCCCGGCACGTCGGCACGCCCAGTCACCAAGCCAGCGAAACGCGCGTGGTCTCCTTCCCAAACCCTCGCAAACGCTTGCGATCGAACGGGCCAAGTTTTGCGCCCTGCGGTGTGCTAGCTTTTGTCCTTCCCTTCCCCCCCAGTTCTGTCCTGTTTCTTGATGGGAGAGAACTCCGGGATGCTGATCCAATTAGGTCGCCCAGCTAGATCTCCAGAGGGGCAGTCGGGGCGTCCCACTCGCTGAGAATTAAAGCGATGGACCGACGTAAGGGGGGTGCACAGTCGACGCCTAGTCCCTGGGCTGTTTCAGGCAAGACTTCTCTCGGCCGCGAGAGCAAAGAACGGGGTACCTTGGTAAACGCCTTGCACAATATTACAGGGGATACGTCCTTGGTATCCCCTACCAGAGGTGTTCCAGGTGATCATTCATCAAAGAGAGAAAAGGTGAGCAACTCTGCGATGCCCTCCCGGCTCGCTTGTGTGTCTGTTTGCCTGGGAGTGACCGGTGTGCTCGTGCCGGTGTTGAAGTGGCGTGTCTGTTGTGCAGCCGGTGTAATGTTCGTCGCGCTTTCGTCATGTTGAGGCAGAATTCGAGAGGTGGTTGTGGCAAATATACACGACGGGTGCTATGCGCCTTCCTGACTTATCTGCAACAAACGTACACAGCCACACCCAGGCCAACCCGGTGCATAGTGGCTGAGATGCTGTAAATACCTCTGGAGTCTAAAGCCTGCAGTGCTGCCGATCAATGTCATGCTGTCTCTACGTAGGGAACGATCTAAAGTCACCAAGGAACCTCTCTACCACCGCATGCATAATTCTAGCCTCACACTGCTGTGAGTAGGATGAGGATACATACATACTCCTCTACTTCTGCTGGAGACATAATCGTACAATACTGCTCAGAACACGTATTAATACTCGTAGTGCATATCCCGAGTTCGGACTCCTGTTCTGGCTCGGCAGAGCTTGCATGGTGGCCACACCATTGGCCGAACGTTGCCCGACTCCGACATGCAAGTGGAAGTGGCCCAGACACCTAGAGGGTCGGTCAGCCTACGCACCACCCCCAGTATGCTGATCGACTGTCACTACAGCAGTGTTGCTATGTTATAGAAACGTGTACTTTACCCTTCGTTGGTACAGCAGAGATAGAGAGTCAGTCGCGAAATGATTAATAATACAAACGTCGTAATAATTACTTGGGTACAGCCTGCTCTTGTGGTTACTGCTGTTATTATGACTCGGATTACGGATTATGGAGGGGTCCGTCTTTTAGGTTTGGATTCTATTAATATTAATATGACAGATGCACCATCTCTCCACGAATTTATCAGGCTTTCCTCGGGATTTCTGCCGCGGTTTTGTGCGGGATTCGGGATAATCCCGTGGTCCTGATAGATGTGAAATCCCGTGCCCGCACAAACGCCTCCCGCGCACAAATTCTAAATATCCCACTCCCGCGCCATGCAAAAGCGTAGATCCCGTTCCCGTACAATGGCGTCACGCACAAAATATAATCCCGTTTCCGCGAAGACATGTCCCGCACAAAGGAAGAGCGAACAAACAACCCCCAACTGCACGTCACTTGCGGGCAGTCGGGTGCAGCTCCCCACAACAACCCACAATAAACAAAAACTGGGTCACGTTTATTATGCGGTGTGTGTAGGCGTCGGATGCACCGCACAGCAGTCGAAGCCAACCGGAAAGCCCGCGGTCCCGTGATGAATGTGAAATCCCGTGCCCGCACAAACTCGCCCCCCACAAATTGTAATACGACGTATGAATACTATTAATGGTACGAATGCCTCTCCCGCGCCACGGAAAATTGTAAATCCCGTTCCTCCACAAACACGTCCCGCGGTGGCCACATCCCATACAAACAGTACCGTTTAGTCCCGGGGTAAATGAGTCTTGTGGAATATCGTCCCGGAGTCGAAAATGCGTCCCGAGGAATGCCCTTGTATCTGTGCAACAACAGATAGAGCACAGGCAGATCAAGGGGGAGAAGGTGTATCGGGCAGAACCACAGATAGAGCGAGACGGCGGGGACTTTCCGGGGACTAATTCCGTGTCACGACCGCACAGCCTTCTGCGCGTTGAGGGAGAAGGTGTATCGGGCAGAATCACAGATAGAGCGAGACGGCGGGGACTTTCCGGGGACTAATTCCGTGTCACGACCGCACAGCCTTCTGCGCGTTGAGTTATGCATGCAGCAGTTACGAGCCAGCCATTTATATGGACAGGCGGTTGTCGTTCGATTCTTCTTCGGGGGTGTTTGGAGAGGAGGAGGGCTTGGCCCTTGCGGAGGAAGGGTGTAGGGCTAAGAGAACAGGGAGGTACATCTACTGCAGTCGTAATTTTTGGTTGTTGGCAACATCGCTTCACGCTTGTGCTTTTTTCGTGGTCTGGATTTTCTGTTATTTCATCATTTTTTTGTGGTCATGGAAACTCACGCTACCCATTGTCAGATGGCAAACGAAATGATAATCACGGCAGCAGTATCGATTATCATGGCAGCATTGCATCGCAGGTC
This sequence comes from Macrocystis pyrifera, assembly GCA_031763025.1. Lineage (NCBI taxonomy): Eukaryota > Phaeophyceae > Laminariales > Laminariaceae > Macrocystis > Macrocystis pyrifera. The sequence continues at coordinate 5,198,009 of JASSKH010000019.1, forward strand.
ATGCGTTCGTTCAGCAGTAGATTAGTGGCATTGCCGTTGAATGTGGAGCACGTGGGGTCACTCGTCAGACGTAAATTATGTTAAAAGGTGTTGTTTATATCACATCACATCATCATGCCTACGGGATCATATCCTGCCATGTCATGACGAATCTACTGGTTTAGATAATATCACATATCACATCGTATCATATCATACTTGAAATATCGGAATATAGGTGTACCCGGCACGTCATCAGTTTGAAGTAAAAACGTGTTTTTAAGACCATGTCATATCATATAATACCACATCATATAGTAGCATCACACTTAGAATATCGGAACATAGGTGTACCCGGCATGTTATCATTTTGAAGGGAATACTTGATCTTGATTGCTTACATGTTGGAAGTACGTACATAAAGCTGGGAGTCGGCAGGATTTCACCCCCCCCCCCCCCCCCCCCCCCCCCCCCCCCCCCCCCCCGCCAAATGAAAGAAATGTATCCCGCATTCAACAATCCTTCCTACAAATATGGAAACCTGATAATCCGAAGAGTCGGAAATCCGGTGATGGTGAAAAGCCACTCCACATTTTTTTTTGGTGCTGTTGCTGTAGCTGATGGAACGTTTCTGCAAACATTGTGGTTATGGCAGGAGGAGCTATATACAGTATACCTACGTCGTACATGGCAGTACCTTTTTGTAGTGTCGACTCGAGTCGACGAGGGAAATAAGAAATAAAGGCTGAAGGCTTCTCTCTCTTGATAAAAATGCAAGGCGCGAAGCTTATTGGGGAGAGGGGAGGGGAGCCTGCTATGTGACCCCGTGACCCCGGATCTTAGTTACGACTCCAAATAGGAGAGAGAGAGAGAGAGAGAGAAAATATGGGCGAAGAAAATAAATGGGAAGCAAAAAAAGAATAAGAAACATATTTGTACGTGTACCTGGGTACCACAGGTATGTTGCTGCGGCGGGGGTTGCTTACCGCTCTGACTCGAGAAGATAATTGATACAACACTGTGTACGTACGAGACGAATAGAACTAACCCTAACTAACCCTATAAGCCAATCAGAGCAACCCTGACGCTGGCGCTAAGCCAATCAGAACAAGTCTCGAAGAAGTGGAAACCTCTACTGGTAGCGGTATGAAACACGCCTTTGCGGAAAACGTTATACCTACCGAACCAAACCTGTGAAATATACGGAACTATGTCATATGTGAAGAAAGCTTACACTCTCAGCAAGTTTTTCTTCGACTGTCAGATAGACCACTCCGACGCATTCTGCTACCCGAACAACGCTTCAGAGACGAACGCTACAAAAATTACTCCGGCATCCGTTGGTGAGCTCGACTAACGTGCAAGTCCTCGCGCCACCGATGTTGTTCGGCATTGAACTTCGGCGACACTGTCAAGCACTCGCATACCCAGCCTCTATGTAATGTTTCGTAAGGCACGGTTTAGGGGCTGCAGAATCACCAAAATGCAGGATATAGCTTCGCGGGATGCAAGCGCAACAGGGCGTGCTCGTACGTGTTAGAGCCCATCTTAACGGGGAACACTAAATTATTTTCGTTCAATCAGATGTAAATTAAATTAGAAAAAAAAAAAATCTAGTCAAATTGAAAGAACCGAAAGTCCTCGATAAGATGGGCCCTTAAATTCAATTAGAGAAAAAAAATGAAGTCAAATTGAAAGAACCGAAAGTCCTCGATAAGATGGACCCTTAATGACCTGGTTGTAGTCTTTTAAGTTTGTGCTGAACGTAACCTCTCTTCCAATATATTTCGGACCCAGACACGCCCCGTCGGATTTATTTATAGTGGATCGGGAACCGAACGTTTCGATCCTTCGAATCCGACGGCATAAGAATCAGCCTCAGGAGGATTTTTCTACAGTAGTTGAAAAAAAAATTGTGTCATTTGATTTACCCCGCTGCTTGGTCGAAAAGTGAATCACCAAGCAGGCTTTTTCGAGTGAACTTGAAAAACGTCGAAAATCCATCAAGGATGGATTTTGGGACTTATTTTTGTCCTTCGTGTTATCCCATTTGGGGAGTTGGTTCAATTTGAAGTGGCGTGTTCCATGAAACCGAAGCAAGTCACGCAAACATAAGCCTTGTCGTCGCGAGATGCTTCATTCCCGAGAGGCAGGGGCACCGGAGCAGCCGCAGCGGAAGGTCCGACGCCTAAAAAAATTACGAGGCCGTCGCAAACCCAGTTTTTGATCCCTCTTTGCCTCCCAAACAACACGAGCACCTACCAGGTCACGACTTCGCTCAGAGGTTCGATCGCTGTATCCCTGTCGCTGCTACCCGCGTGGGCCTCCAGGGCTGCGCCAGCCACCCAAGACATCCCCAGAGCGATAGCCTCCTAGCCGGTGCAGGCAAGAACAATCTACCGTTGGCCGTGCCCCTCCAGGGAGAACGCGTGCCTCCGCCCGTCTCGTTGGTTGTCCACGGGTGTTCGCCGACCCTTTTGCGTTAGTCAAGTTTTAGCACGCAGCACGACATTCCTCGACAGGACCAAAAGACGGTTTTTCACCGAAGTAATATTCGGATAAAATCGATTGCAGTTTTTTCAAAATATTTATGCACAACCAAACACAATTCCTCGTGAATCTCGGCGGCTCTAACAGGTTTGGTTCAGGAGGCGTAGCACTTTCCGTAAGGCGAGTTTCGTAAGCCACTGTTCTGCCGGAAAACAGTCCGACACTGGTTCGTATTATACTTGTTTTTATCATACGACATGGGTGCAGAATCTGCGGAAAAGGCGAATTTCGCTGAAAATAATCGGGTATATTTCAAATGTTTAGAATCATGATATGGCCGGTGCGGGCCCTTAACCCTTTTACTGTAAGACTGCAGTCCCTTTCGCGGGAGAAACTAATCCGAATTTGAGGTCTATCCTCTAAAACGGTACTGCAGTTTTGCCCTAGAACGGTGAGGTCGTGCCGATTCGCAGCTCCATTTTTCACGAATTTTGACAAATTTCAAAGCTGGCGTCCATTCATGGGCGCGTCTCAAAACGCCATCATCCGAGTCCGCAATCCCGCTGGATACCGGTACATGTACGTGCTTACCAACGCCGCAAGCAGCAAAGATGTCGTGTTGCCGCCAAAAAAGTTGCTTGTGTTTTCGCGAATTACCCTCAAACACAGAATATGTGAGCTTCTTGCGGGCAACTTGCGCGAAAACGGGACGTTTAAGATACGTCCTCGCTTAGGTAGAAGCACCCATCGCACAGGGTACAGAGCCCATTTTAGTTAATTTTTGTACTCATTTAATCGTATTTTCATTTGTGTATGTTATTACAGTAGTAATACTCGTGTTGTTTTAGTTCTCGCTGAAGCGCGGCGGCGTCTACACCTGTGTACCTTCCTTTTGAAGAAGGTTATTGCCGCGGTCAAGCTGAAGAATGCCACATCACATCGCCACACGTTCCCTACGTTTTTTCTTTAGTGCCTCACACGCTAGTTTTCTGTGGCGATGACCACCACCCCGCACCCCCGACGCAAGTAACAATACTATTGAGCCCCGTTTGTGATAGAAAACGAACATAAACGCCTCTTTCTTTGTGCCTACCTGCGGCGGGCGGCACCTCCAGCCAGACCCCGTCACCAGGCGTGCTTACAGGGGGGGGGGGGGGGGGGGGGGGGGGGCGTACTCATTTGTTGCTTGCCTTAGTCATTTGACCATTGGCAGTTGGCCATGACCACGCATTCCTTTCGAGACGGAGCACCGTTGCTACTCCTAATAGGGACACCTCCAACGATTACGTTGTTTCCATATACTACATAGAAACTTTTTGCACTCGTCATCATGCATGCCCGTAGTTGTGTGACCGTAAACCCTCGCATCCCTACAATGCTGGGACGGAGCACGTCGGGTTTTCGCCGACCAGGGGGGGGGGGGACGATTGGCCGAGCTACACTCTGCCGCGTCGCTTCGCTCCGCGTTACTCGCTTCATTATCTCACTGGTGCAATCCAGTGTACTGATCGCTGACGAAGTTAGTATATGTACTGATTGGGGCTGCCAGCACCCAACACTCTCGATGTACGAATGTGGCAAGTGTGCAACAGCAGTAGCGGCCACCGGAACTGCCGGCGGGAGAGAGTGCATGGGTTTCTTGTGTAATTATGTGGCTTTTGTGAATAGGGGACAGGGGTTGTTCCATGTCTACGGCGTCCAAGACCAATATTTGACCGCCAAAGTGACTCCGTCGTATTGTGGTAGTCCGACATATTTAGTCAGCACTATGCTTCCTGTAGTAAGTGATCGCGCGCCTCATTCAAAGGACTGAATCTGCAGTAAGGTTAACCCGTTTAAAACTGCTGCAATCCCGTTTTGGGGACGAATCACTCGAAAATAGACTGAAGATGTTTCGGCGCAGTGCAGCAGCACTATCAGGGCTGCAGGGGTTGGCTGACTTTCCCTGCTACGATAGGTCATCACACCAGGGTTGGAAATATGAGCCTTGAGTCAAAATTCGATCTCATAGCTTCCTTTTTTTTTTCTTCGTGTACCTGGTACCGGTATCCTATATTGGTGTTCCGCCGGCGTGCCGTAGCGTAGGTATCTATCACGCGGGTGATAGAATAACACCCCCTGTGATGAAAAATAACACACCCCCCTGGGTTAATTTCTCGACAACGGGAAGTGGCCGACGCGTCCTCGGAAACGTCTCAACGAGATGTTTCCTTAGCCACCATTTTCGTTTTGTCAGGCACGCTTGAGGCATCTTTTGGAGAAAATCGGCTCCGAAAACCATCCCGAGGGCGTGTTATCTTGCTTGTTGCAGTCTGATCGTGAATATAATGGACGTTTAGATGGTAACAAAGTGCCAAAATGTGCCTTACACTTCTGGTCAGTTTGGTGTATGTATTCTCGTACGGTGTACTTGTAGAGCAGCGTCTTGGAGGCGTGGGCACACCTCGACACGGAATTGTTTGGGGGTTTTGGCTGTGCGCGTGTAGCCGACCCACCCTACCCGAACTCTACCCCGAACTCTATGGCAGTGGTCAGTGCTTTTGAACCCTGCGCTTGGTGCGCCTCTGGGTTGGTCCGGCCGGCTTGGATGCTGTGCGTAGAAAGGCTCCATGGCTCTGTAGGTTGATCGGCCATGTCGGGGTGCAGAGACTCTAGGTTGGTTGAGCCGCTTATAATATATCTGGTAGCCCTTAGCCAATCAGCGTGCTTAAATAGCCGCGGTAGGAAGATTCACCATCAAAAACGAGTAGTGATGAATCCCTATATACGATGCAAGTTTGTGTCACGATTGTTCGGCTCTGTGTCCGTGGGTTAGAATATAAATATATGTGTCACAGAATGGAATATCTATTAATTGTTGACGCATATTATTTATGTTCGAGTATAAATGTATACGAGTACCAGCGCGAGATAACTTGGCGCGCCTATCATAAGGATGATCAACGATCGCGACCTAATCGCGCACGGAAATTCTCTTGCGTCTTGACCCTTTTAGTACTGCCCTGTGTACAAACCGAAATCTGGCTCTAATTCCAAGTGTCTTTTCCCCACAATGGGACTGCCCTCCGAAATGGGCCAAGTCTTCGGAGCGGTGATATTTTGAGTCCGTTGAGGGATTTCGACCTTGAGGCGACCGTGGCAGTGCTTCGGCATGTGTCTGTTGGTATTCTCCTGGAGGCCAATAAAGGCAAGTACAACTCTCTCTCTCTCTCTCTACAGATACGGAACGTTTTATATTCAATGTTTGTATACGAGCGGTGCCTACATTTCGGGACAGCGTGCCATACATCACCTACTGCAGTAGCTGTACCGGGTAATTCGACGTGGAAGGCCTTGCAGTTACTCGAATATGACGAACAGTAGTGGTCCGTCTATAGTGCCGGTATCATATGCGGCAGGCAACGATACCGACACAATAATGGCGGCAACCAACCGGCACTATTTAGTCTGCATACTGCCACACTGGTTAGTCCCATCTGTGACAAGTGACAAGCGATTTTACAATACGGGGGACCGTAGTGAAAAGGACCAAATATTGTTAGTAAAAACAGGGGAATGTATAGGTTTTTGTGTGTACCGTAGGTCCTACATACTTTGGTCCCTCGTAATACTACAGAGGGGCCATGCTGCTGTATACCTGGTACATAGCATGCTGCAGTGCTAAGCGATTTCACGGGCACTATGGCGCTACTGAACCTGTATTAAAGAGGGACCTCTACTGTATGAGTATTAACTTGGTGTATGCAGACTCTTGTGTAGGATGGCATTGCTATCTAAATGCATGCCATGGTGTGAAAATTGTGTTACCTGCGATACTGCCGTAGAAGCGTACAAAACCTGGGAGCACGATTCATCATTTATCGATTTGTCTCATTTCTCGGCCGAGCTCTCTTACTACTAATGAGGCCGTGAGTCGGAAGCATTTCGCGACTAATGACTATTACGGGGGCCCATAGTTAACAGGACCTATGGTCTACATAAAAACCTATATATTTGCCTATTTTTACTAACAAAATTTGGTCTCGTTAACTATGGACCCCCGTAATGCCAGGTATCAGGTAGTGGCTAGTCTGCCTCGCCGACGTGGTGACTTAGTCGGCAAGTCGGCTGGCGAAGCGAGTCCAAAAGAAAAACGGCCGAGAGGCCCCCGCTGGACGCGCCCCCGGAGGGCCCGTCGGAGACCTCTGTGGGGAATCCCGTTGATGGCGCCGCCTGAGGCGAAATTCACGCTATTTGGCTTCGTTTTACCCATGACAAGCGCATTAAATATGGCCTAGATTCAGGTTCAATAACACTAACAAAAGCTTCAGTGTACCAGAGTAAAAGTACAAAAGCGAGAAATACCAAAAATGTACTGTAGTATTTCTTTACCCGGACTAGAGGACCGTGCCTGACAGCAATTGGTTCAGTCGCAATATTACCTGAGGGCGATACGGGCGAACCGGCGAACTCACGACCAAGCTACTGTATACGTACAGCGGTCTTGAACAGTTGAACGGCAGCGGTGCATAAGTTATTTCCCGAAAAGATGTTACCGTTATGGCCGAAAATATAAGCAACATTTACACTCTATTACGAGGACCATAATAAATACCTGGGACCTACGGTGTACACAAAAACCTGCCAATATAGTTACCTATTTCAACTAATAATATTTGGTCCTATTTACTATGGTCCCCCGTAAAAATATCGACACCAACCAGTCCTCCTATTCACGCCCGGAGTGGTGTTGTTTTCCATCCCATGTAATTGTCCTTGCCCTTCTTGCCCCTGCTCCCTCCCAGTCGTAACTCAAATCGGTGGTGACATTGTATACCAGGCTCTTCTCTCCCCTCCCCGCTACGAAAGCAAGTGCCTTGCATCTTTTATCGCGAGAAGGGTACGGCGATTTCTTCCTTCGTCGATTCGCGTCTAATTGTGATTGCCCGCTTACCCCTTCTAGCTAGGACTGCAGTCCCGTTGCGGGAACAGCCAGTCGAATTATAACTGATTTGGCCCCAGTTCGGGACTGCAGTCCCCAAAAAGTTGAATGGCAAGCACTCTGGACTATTGGTGTCATTTGAGAAATAAACACTCCATGAGGAGAATCGAGCCCCCGACACCATCGCTAGTAGTAACCAGTACCAGGTGCTAAATTGACAACGGGGGGATGGACCCCTCAGTGGTAGTATTCGTTTACGGCATTAACCTCTTGGGAAATTAATAAGAGGGATAACTTCAAGGTTAAAGCTGACGATGACAGTAACGGTCAGTCACCGCGTGGCTGGGGCCGGGGGGGGTGACAGAAGATGATGTCCCAGTTACAAGGCAAGGAGTCGTACGGGACAGGCACGGCCGCAACACGATCTATCTGCAGTTCCTTGTACTTGTTTGCGCATATTGCACGCTGTTCGTCCACGATTTATAGCAGCATACGATATACCAGGTATATTTTTGTTTACTGATACAGTAGGTCGCTTTCTCGGGGCCCCAACCTCGCACGAAACGCGCGCGTCGATGACGACGGCAAGTCGTGAACCGTTTACCGTAAAATATCTCAACGAAAATAGAAAGCGCTGAGGCGTCGGCACCGTCGAGAAAGAGGGGTTATCCCGCCATGTGTGCGTGCGGATCTCCCGCCGGGGGCTGCGATGTCACAGAGCATGCATGAGGGCATCCGCAACCCACAAGTGATTCGCTTTGAAAAGCTGTATTCCGCATCGAAAAGGCCTTCCTACCGTTAAGGAAACCCAGTAGGTCGGATAGTCGGCACCTCCGTTTCACGACTGACTTATTGTATTACCAGGGTTAGTCCGACCAATATAGCTATTACGGGGGACCATACTTCGTAAATAGGACCAAATATTGTTAGTAGAAATATAAAACTATATAGGTCTTTTTGCGTGCCGCAGGTCCTATTTACTATGCCCCCCCGTCGTAGTGGGCGACTTAACCCTATCAGGAGTGCAGTCCCGTTTTGGGGGTTATTTTTCTCAAATTACAAGTACGTTGTCCCCAAACGGGACTGCACTCCTTAAAAAGTTGAGCCGTGCCGACTCACAGCCCTGGCGAATTTCTGTGCGTGGTTTGTTTTATATACACCCGGAATATTGTATTCGCCACAGGTGGAAGTGGGTACCAGGTGTATCACATTTTCTGTAAGAACATGTTCGATGTTCTCGTAACATTGGGCTCTTTCGTTTTAAGCCCCCGAGCCAGCACCGGGTGTGTATTGTACCGTACTGTACGTACATGAGGACTTGAAGTATAGCCTATACCGGAGTATATTATACGCCAGGACGTACGTAAAGAACCCCCCTCGTATCGGAGCTTTTTAGGTCTGCGTGGGTCGCGTCGGGCATCAGAACTGTGCTACTCTGTACACTGCGCCGAACGCTACCGCGCGTTTGTCGCGTCAAACATTGCGGGGTGCAGAATTTATTACGGGGTCCATAGTAAATAGGACCAAATATTGTTAGTAAAAATAGGGAAATATGTAGGTTTTTGTGTGTACCGTAGATCCTGTTTACTATGGACCCCCGTAGTAGTTCCGCGAGGTGGTGCTTCGAATGTTTTTGTTTATGCTGGTCATCGCTTATGTTTTCCCAGCTCTGCTCTTGGGGGTTCTTTTCAGGGCTGTGAATGGACTATACTGGCTGTGTTTACCGATATTTTTAAAAAAACGCACGTTTTCAGCGTTGCAGATGATATATCCGATATATCGGCCACTCCGGCATGTGAGTGAATCCTTGTGTTGAATGCTTGTTTTACGGTAAATGTGAGCGGAGTCTAGCTCAAGTTGTGCAAATCGGGACGATGTTTTTTGCACCGTAAAAACATCGTCCCGATTTGCCAATTTCGATTCCGATTTAGATCGCTCCAATCCGTTTTCACACCCATTCTGAACAAGCCGTGGAAAGAATATTTCCCCCCCCGTGAGGGTCTATGGTCATACGACTATGGTTGTGCATGATATCGAGTACACCCTCTATATGCAAGTCCGCTGTCATCCAAATGCAAGACAGTCCGCCTCACAAGCGGTTCTTAGTAGGATGCAGCTCACCCTTCATGCGACTCTCCAGACACCTCACGGCGCTCCGCGCTTGGTGCAAGCAATGTCTGCCTGGTCGGTGAAAACCCGACATGCTCCGTCCCGGCATTGTAGGGATGCGAGGGTCTATGGTCATACGACTACGGCCATGCATGAGATCGAGTACATCTCTCCTATCGAGTACCCCCCCCCCCCCCCCCCCCGCCAGGAACCATCCATATGCAAGAAAGTCCGCCTCGCAAGCGGTTTTTCTCCGCACAAGGGGAAAGATGGTATCACGTACCTGGTGTTTGTGTTCGTGGTAAGACACCCACGAGGCAGTCAGATAGTAGTACACCCGTTGCTGTCTCTGGAAGTGGACACACCAGAAAACGGATCGATTCGTTCGAAGCTATCATCCGTACGCAAGAATGCCCCCCTCACATATGGTTATTAGTGTTATGCGGCTCACCCTTCGTGCGACTCGCGGAACCCCTCAAGGCGCTTCGCGCTTAGTGCAGGCAGTGTCTGCCTGGTGGGTGAAAACCCAATGTGCTCCGTCCCGGTATTGTGGGGATCCAAGGGTCTGTCTATGGTCTTACGAGTACGGCCATGAATGATAATGACTATCCCCTCCCCAATATCGTATCGCCGCCCTATATATTATTTTATATCTAGGTTGGGTTGACTATGGTTGGCAACGACATTGTTATACATGCCCCTCGATAGTTGAGCTAGACAACCACGATACCTTTTCTTTTTTTTTTTCGGCAGTCGGTCACAGCTGGTGGTCGAGTTAGATTGTTTGTGCTGGGTAGAGAATGTTTAATCCGCACAAGGGGAACGATCGTATCACGTACCTGGTAGTGTTTATGGTAAGGCACCAGTTACATAGTGCTCCCATTACTGTCTGTGGAAGTGACCACACCGGAAAAAAATAACTCACTGAAGCTGCCATCCATATGCAAGTCCGCCTCACAAGCAGTTCTCAGTAGGATGCAACTCACCCTTCATGCGACTCGCCGGACACCTCACGGCGCTCCGCGCTTGGTGCATGCAATGTCTGCCTGGTCGTTGAAAACCCGACGTGCTCTGTCCCGGCATTGTAGGCATGCGAGGGACTATGGTCATACGAGTACGGTCATGCGTGATATTGAGTGCCCCCCCCCCCCCCCCCCCCCTATCGTATGATGCCATCACTCGTGCCTCCGATAATGGCACGATAATCCAGCAGGGGTTTCCAATCTGTCCCTGAATATACGGACAGTTTTGAATGAATATTAATGTACAAAACGATCCTTATGTTCAGAGACAGAGTGGTGCAATTTATTCGAGAACGTGTTTGGCAACACTGCTGGATAACAAGAAGAAAACGGGCATTAATAGACCGCTTTATAACGATTGGTTGATGCTGTTGGGCCTGATTGGTTTGGGCTTTTAGAGTAACCCTATCCATTGGTTGATTGGGTATGATTGGCTGGGGCTCAGGGTTGTACAGCAGTGGTCCCTCCTCTATATGTTGTGCCGGTATCATATGCGCCAGCCAACAATTTTGACACTAAAGCGGCAATCGGCACTATTGAACAAAAAAATGTTGCCCGAGTGCGGTACCGGGCCAAATTGAACGAAGAGTGGATGCAATGCGTGACAGCGGGGATAGACCTCCGTAAGATGTAGGGACAGGGACGAGGGCTCCTCTCCACGGAAGAGCAGCCGGGCTTAGGCGGCACGACATTGCAGTACGTGGACCCGAAGACTAAAAAAAAACGATGAACGTTGGTGTATACACCGAATGCGTGCACGTGTGCTGCAGCAGCTGCAGTACACTACCCTTGTTAGTTGCGCGTATGTGTACAGTTTGCGGCAGTAGGGCACGGCAAGCAGGTGCGGCAGAACCGGGCGTGCGAACATCAACATTGTGACCTGACGCTTTTGCGGGGGGAGGGCGTATTGCCACTTCCGCCACTGATAAGGTGGCTCCCGCTACGAGTATAGTGCCGGTATTGGTACTACTGCCGCGGGTTCCATTTGTGCCGAGCGACTCCGCTTGCCCGGCATGATAGCGGGCAAGCGGGCAACCGGCACTATGCTACAGAGGGACCGCTATTAGGGAGGCTCATGTTTAGTAGAACATCTCCCGATATGTGTGGAAAATTTGACCCAGCCAGCCAGCAAACGATAGGTAGCGCAGATTAAGCGCGACGTTGGCGCGGTTCCCTCTATACAGGTAAAACAAACAAACAAAAAAAGTCGGGGCAGTCCACTTATCGTCAAGGCAACTACCGAGGAAATTGTAGATCGGGGGACCATAGTTAATGGGACCAAATGTTGTTAATAAAAATAGGGAAATGTGTAGGGATATGTGTGTACCCTAGGTCTTACTTACTGTGGACCCCCGTAATAGAATAAATTATCGCTCTAGAAAAAAATGTGACAAATAAAGCTGAGGAATCTTGCGCTATAGTGGAGAAACCGATATGAGACAAGCTGGGACGGCAAAAGGCCACACGAGGTGGTACTCCTCTTGAATCGTTCTGTTCTTATTTTAAAAAAAAGGTCGTTTTTCTTTGTGTTCGGGTTTTCATTGCTGTCCGCAAAATCGAAAAATGGGGAGAGTGAAGAAACCGATTTGCGGACCCCCTAAACTTTTCGTGGATGACACTGCGGAAGGCTTATTACGGGGGTCCATAGTTAACGGGACCAAATTTTGTTAGTAAAAATAGGTAAATATATATAGGTATTTATGTATACCATAGGTCCTATTAACTATGGACCCCCGTAATAGTATAAACACTTATTAATAGTGTAACTCGCTAAACTGAACGCGAAATATCTGTCCCCCGTCTCGGGTATGATTTTGGAATTTTCTTCGTAAAAATATTATTAAATATTTCCTGCATGAGGCCATAGAAAACCCGTTCGCAATACGCGCGATCGAAGTATCACTTATCACGGGGGACCATAGTAAATAGGACCAAATATTGTTGGCAAAAATAGGTAAGTATGTAGATTTTTGTGTGTACCGTAGGTCCTGTTTACTATGGTCCTCCGTAATAGTGTCACACAGCGTGCAAAGATGAGTTTCAACCAAATCCTCGATCTCACAGCTATTGTTTTCTTATTTTATTTAAAATTTTTGCCATAGCGTTATTTCTTTGAGATTTTTCCCCGGCCAATTGAGTTAGCACATGATCAGACTATCTCACTGTCACGAAGAGCTCTCGAGGTTTCCAGCGATACAGCAGCAGTGTATCCCAGGGTATGTCTTGATCGGGATCTGTGGTGATTTGGTTTTTATTATTTCGGGGGACCATAGTAAATAGGATTTACGGTACACAAAAAAACCTCTATATTTCCATATTTCTGCCAACATCCATGTGGTCCTATTTACTATGGTCTCCCGTAATAGTTTTCATCGCCGTAATACTGCTGTACAGCAGTAGTTCTACTCGTCTCGTACCAATAGTCGTGTCAACGATTTTATTGAATATGTGGGTATCGCACGGAATTTTTTCGATATATCGTATCGAATGGTTTCGAGATATCGATGTATCGTATCGAATGTTTTCGATGTATCGAATGTCGTATCGAATGGTTCGATATACCGGTTTATTGAACTTCCGATAGATCGTATCGAATGTGCTTTGCCCTCCATTCATCCCGCTGGTGTCCCCGTGTTACTGTTTTGTTTTTTGCGCTGACACTAAATGAAGATTCGAAGTACTTACCAGGTATCAAATATCGAAATCGTGTCGATTATGATTTTTTTTTTTTTTTTGTCAGTATCGTATCCTGACCCTGACCCTATCCCTTGCTTCGGTCTCCAGGTTCTCAATTGACGGTCGTGGCTAAAAAATGTCGGAAGAGGAGGAGGTCACCTACGACTCGGCCACGAGAGACGTGCTCATCTCCGCGTCGAAGTTGATAGGTCAGTCGACCACTGAGTGCAATAATGTACCGAACAAAAACCGAATGCTTAATTACCGAAAGACGGCTTCGTCACGTCAATCGCCAACCGAACAGGTATCATTTATGTACGACTCGGCCACGAGCGACGTGCTCGTCTCCGCGTCGAAGTTGATCGGTCGGTAGTCGCCGACCGAATGCATAACGGAATGATTCTCCGAGTACCACCCGAAATATTTTTACCGAAGAGAACCGAGTGCTTCACCAAAGGAAGCCGAATGTGCTTGTGAGCATAACCGAAAATCAATACCGAGAGTGGGCTCGTCTCCGCCTCGAAGTTGATGCCCCAGTCGCCAACTAAAGAGGTTACCAACGACTCGGCCAAGAAAGACGTGCTCTCGTCTTGGCATTGGTGTTGATAGGTCAATCGCCGACCGAAACCGTTTTTTTTTTTTTTCCGAAGAAAATCGAACGACTTAGCGAAGAAAACCGAATACATTGCCGAAGAAAAATAAAAGCGTGTTTCAGATCAAAACCGAACGCACTACCGAGAGAGTGCTCGTTTCCTCGTCGGAGTTTATATATTTGGTCGGCAACCGAATGGGTCACGTACGACGCGGTACAGAATCTCGAAATTATGCGAGCACTCGCAGCATCTCGCAGTCGATGGAAGCCAAAATGCTGCGAGTTCACGAAGTATTATACCTCGAAATTATTCTTTCTTTCCTCCCAGGTTCTGGGAGAATCTGCGGTAGGTTCTGACAGGTTGTGCGGTAAAGATCCAACCCCGGAAATGTGTCCGAGATCATGCAGATTTTACGGGTTCCACTATAGGCATAATAAGCTACTGTAGCTGTAGATCCTACAGATATATTGATCATTTAAGTGGAAGTAGATGGTCTTTCCGAGGTGTAGAAACGATTGGAAGCACTCTCTTAGGCCGGTTCTTATGCAGTCGGAAGCATGGATTGAAAAATCCGGTTTCCGATCGGAGACAACAAGTGGCTCTGATATGCAGTTGAAAAAACGCCTTTTTCACTCCCAAGACTTCTCGATTTATTTTTTTCAACTGGATCAGACAGTCGAGAAAAATGAGATTTTCGATCCAACACGCCAATCGGATTCATGCTTCGGAAAAAAAATGAAATTCCCGCCGCATACTTGTACGAGTATCACCCACTCACGCCACAAGACGACATACGACATGACGTCACACCACAACATGGGGGACGTTGGCTTGGCTGATGTCATTTCTGCTGCTGCTCGCCGCGAGTCAGCGTGATACATCCTTATCTACGCCCGTCAGCAGCGTCCGACGGCGCAGTGCGCGGTATCGATGACCTTTTGCCAGCTGCTGCGCTTGCTGTAGCTTCGGCGGCTCTCGAAAAAATCCAGCGCCGCGAGTAGGAGGAGATGGAGGAGAACGCCCCGCGTGTGGAACTCACACGCTGCTCGAGGAATAAGCGAGACATGAACGTATATGCGTGGTTGGGCGCAGGTGCTGGAAGATGAAGACCTCTCTGAGCCCACGAGCATTACGGCGAAGCAGTTTCGAACCGACTTCCACCTACCCTACATTTTTTTCTTGGAGATAGTCAAGCTAGTCACTCCATCACATCACATGCCTACACAAAAAAAAAACACGAAACTGCTGTATAATCCACCCGACGGACGATAAGAAGAGTAGCGATTTCACAATCCAGTCGGAAAAAAAAATATACGATCGCAAACCGGCTTTTTTAATCCACGTTTCCGACTGCCTTATAATTGGCCTTACAGTAGAAAACGTTGGACCACGCTCCTCTGAAAAATTGGATCCCCACTCCTTGAACAATGAGAACGGCGATCCTCAAAATTGTTGGAATCACACCTCTCGAATATTTGGCATGATCCTTGAAAGCCTTTGTTCACACGTCGGACATGCAGATATATAGATGGATAGATAGATAGATGGTCGACTTCGTACTTGGATGGTCTAGATGTTTCAGGGCAGATACGTTGCTGGTTTGTGCGATGTACAGTAGAGCTCGTGTTGGCGGTTGGGATCTGTGTGATAATCTGCATGATCTACAGCAGGGCACGTGTCCTGGGTTGGATCTGTACCGTACAGATCCTGCACTACGCACCATAGCGGCAGGGTAGGATCTATCTGTAGATCATCTATCTGAGGATGATTTATCTGATCTGTAGATGATCTGTAGGTGATCTATCAGTATATCATCTCTCTGTCCGAGGTGCGGAAGCTTTTGAACCGCGCTCCTTGAAGGTTCGGAACCACGTTCTTCGAACGAGTGAAACCGCTATCCTCGAAAATGGAAAAAGGAGCCGCTCTCCTCGACCGCTTAAAACCACGCTACTCTCATAGCTGTAATAACTTTCCTCGCACCATTGGAACCCCGAGTCCCCCCCCCCCCGCCTCCTCGCACATAATAGAGGCGGTCAAATACACTAAATTCGACGAAAACATATGGATTGAGATACCAGGGGAGCGGGGAGCGAAATATTACTTCTTGGGAGACATCTATATGCCCCCAGAGTCGAAGAATACGATAAAAGATGTACAGAGGAAGTTCGGAGAGGTAGCAGTAGATGTACAGAAGTATAAGAGGCAAGGAGAAGTAGTACTAATAGTGGGAGGTTTTATTTCAAGAATTGAGAAGGCAAGCAAACCGAATGAGAACATGGGACAACATGGGGGAAGTAACAAAGAATAAGAATGGGGAAGATATGTTGAAGTTCCTCAAGTACAACGAGATGGAGACGTTGAACGACAGAGTAAAAAAGACAGAACCGGAATGGACTAGACAAAGTGCAAACACAAGTGAGAAAGCGCTATCCTTGACTTTACAGTAGTAGAAAATGGAAGTGGTAAGGAAACGGAACTACATGCATGCGCAGCGGACGTATTAATAAGAGCTATGGACCACTGTCTCATACGGACGAGGTGGGAAATTGCACCGATGGAGAATAGATAAACTAGAAGTAAAAGAGAAACGGGAAGAGTTCCAAGAAGAGATGGCCAAAAATGCAGAGCAATTTTCGGAGCTGTTGAAAAGAAACGGTTCAACAAGGAACGATATAGAGAGGGATGATGCAGGAGCTAGGATAATAGAAGGTAGGGAGCAGCTGATCAAGACCACAGCAAGTAAAGTAATAGGGAAGAAGTTGATAGTATGCAACAGAGCAGTAAAATGGTGGGATGAGGAAGTGAAAGAGGCTATAAGAGCAAGGAGAAAGGTACACGCAAGGTATACATCGAGTAAAACTTCGACAGGGTGGGAGGAATATGCTATAGCTAGAAAGAGAGTAAAAGAGATGGTAGAGAAGAAGAAGAAAGGGATATGGAAAGACGTAGTAAATAAAACGAATGAAGACTTTGAGGGCGGGATGAAGCAGATGTGGGTAGGGATAAAAGGGATACTTGGCAGACAAGCAGGAGAGGCAGACACGGGAATAGCTACGCTAAGAGCACAGAACGGTGAAATGGATAGTAGTTCGAAGGGGAAAAGGGAATTACTACTATTAATAGAGCAATACCGTAAGCTAGGAACACCCACAGCCAACGAAACGTTCGACGCAGAAATCGAGAAGGAAATCATCGCTTGGCCAGAGGCGAACGTAGATACATCAGAAAGGGAAGACAGTGGTTCGGGAGGGTTACAGAGAGAGTTCACAAGGGAAGAAGTAAAGAAGTGTGTAGCTAAAATGAAGAATAGAAAGGCAGCAGGGGCAGACCAAATGGTGAATGAATTTATGAAGTACGGGGGAGAAGGAATGCTTACCATGATGGTTGTGTTGTATAACTGGATATGGAAAAAAACGAGTACGCACCTAGGAGGTGAAGAGAATGAGTAGTTGTAAACTTATTGAAGAAAGGAGACAAGGCTGACCCGGGAAACTATAGAGGCATAACGCTACTAAATACAGTAGGCAAAAACATTTTGTAAGATTTTGATTGATATAATGGGAACGATGGAGAAGGAAGACAACATAAGCGAAGGGCAAGCAGGGATTAGGCCAAACCGTAGCTGCGTAGACCATGTGTACACCTTAGGTAAGATTATTCAAGGTAAAAAAAGACGCGGGACTAACAACGTACTGTTTCTTTCTAGATGTGCAGATAGCCTACGACACAGTATGGAGAAATGGATTGTGGAAAAAACTGTAGGAAATAGGAATCAGATGAAAGATGTGGGGAATGATGAAGAAGATGACGGAATGTGCGACAAGTGCTGTGATGCTGGACGGGGAAATATCGAAGTATGTTGATATTTTACGAAGAGTTGCACAGGGTGTACGTTGTCACCTAACTTATTCAAGATATATATTAACGACCTGATAGTAGCAGTCGAGGCAGCAAGGCAGGGAGTCACGGTAGGGGGAGATACGGTGTCGGGAATGATGTTTGCGGATGACTTCGTGGGAATATCAGAAACGCCGAAGGGTTGCAGAAACAAATAGAGAAGGCGCTAGAATACATCAGGAAATGGAGGGTGACGGCGAACGTCAAGAAATGCGCAGTAGTTGTTTGTAACGAAGATAAGGTAAACCCGGTAATTTCAGTTGTAAGTGGGGAGAAGATGAATTGCCGATCGTAAACCAGTGTACATACCTTGGCGTAGAGATCTCAAAAGCCTGCTCTTGGGATACACTTCTCGCAAAAGTAATAGGAAAGGGTAAAGCACACGTAGGGAAGATGGATGCGATCCTAACAGACTCGCACGTTGACACTAGGATTAAGAGATGTATGCTGATGAATGTGATGTTACCAAAGCTAGAGTATGCAGGAGAAGTATGGGAAGGGAACGCGAAACTCGTAAAACAGTTGGAAACAGTACAAATGACAACAGCTAAAAAAATCCTGAGATGCTCATGTACGACTAGTGATACCGTATCAAGAGCAGAACTGGGAATGCACCCACTCAAGACAAATAGAGACATGAAAAAGTTGAACTGGCAATATAAAGTAAGGAACATGCCAAAAAAGAGATTGCCAGCCATAGTTTATAGAGCTGGGAGAAGGTAACGCAAGGGCGAGCTGGAATAAGGTGGGGTGGCGTAGTTGAGAAAGTATGGAAGAATATAGGGGGAAACCAAGAAGAGATTATGTCCGCCGGGAAGTCTGGGAGATACAAGGCAGAAGTAGAAGAAAGGATAGACAGAAGGGAAAGGCTAACGCTAAGAAACAAGGTGAAATCGGAAAAACACTGAGAGATATCCGGGGGATTGAGGGAAGGAATAGGAATGAAAACGTACTTGCATGGCCCAATGGACTTCCCGAAAACGCTGAAAGTGCGCTTTCGTGTAGGTGACCTGGACCTGCCAGAAACAAAGAAAGAGGTACACCAGTAGCCGGGAGGAGGAGGAAGTAGATGCACAGATGTGCCTGTGTGGCAAAGCAACAGAGTAGAACTCACATAGTAGGGGAATGTGAAATATACAAGGAGGAACGGGATGCGTTAGAAGAGGAGATGAGGAAAATAGACGAATGCTACATGGAGGAGTTTGATACACTGAATAGCAGCGAAAAAACGATCGCTATCCTAGGAGATAAATGGTGGCCACAGGCGGCCAGACAGGAAGGGGATAAGATTAGCAAAACGTTTCTATGTAATATATAGAAACAACGTAATGAGCGCCCTATTGTGGGGGGTGTCTCTATTGGGAGTAGGAACGGTGCTCCGTCTCGAAAGGGATGCGTGGTCAATGGTCAAATGACTAAGGCAAGCAACGAATGAGTACCCTCCCCTCCCCCCTCCTCCCAGACTTGCGCGAAAAAAAAAATGGATGAAACGACATTACGCTTCACCCCCAAGTCAGATTGAAAATCGAAGCAGTGGGGTGTGATTTTCGTGCAAATCCCCCCCCCCCCCCCCCCCCCCCCCCAATGTCTGCCTGGTCGGTGAAAACCCGACGTGCTC
The DNA here is from genome assembly GCA_031763025.1 of Macrocystis pyrifera. Taxonomy (NCBI): domain Eukaryota; class Phaeophyceae; order Laminariales; family Laminariaceae; genus Macrocystis; species Macrocystis pyrifera. The sequence continues at coordinate 5,217,314 of JASSKH010000019.1, forward strand.
GGTCCCGGCATTGTAGGGATGCGAGGGTCTATGGTCATACGACTACGGCCAAGCATGATAATGTGTACACTCCCTCCCCTCTAAAAAAGCGTTTTTTTTCGTTTGTTTGTTTTTTTTACGCCTTCGTGCTTGCTTTGTTTTTGTACCTGGTGTTGTTTTCTGCCATTTTTTTTCTTTCGCTCGGATCTTGTTTTACCCGTCCTTGTTGGGGAGGCATAGCAATCGGAATCCCTATCCCCTATGTGTTGACGCGCCATGTTTGGTTTTGAAATCTATGATATGTTGACGCGTACTATTACGGGGGTCCATAGTTAACGGGACCAAATATTGTTGGTAAAAATAGGGAAATATATAGGTTTTTGTGTATACCATAGGTCCTGTTAACTATGGACCCCCGTAACAGGTAGGCCGCGGAGAACGTGTGTGTTTTTCTTGTGGCGTTTTTGTCGAAAACATAGTGGACGGACGGGAGTCGACGAAGGAAGGAAGGAAGGAAGGAAGGGTTGCCGTCTTTTTTTCCGCGATAAGAATGCAAGGCGTGAGCCATAGTGGCGAGCGGGCGTGGGGAGGGGGCGAGAGGGGGGCAGAAATTGTGTGTGTGTGTGTGTGTGTTTTTTTTTAGTGTGGTGTTTAAAAAAAAAATATATGTTCGACCCGAGTTGAGGGAAATGAGGGCCGCAGTCTTGTCCGCGATAAAAATGCAAGGCACAAGCCGTGGCGTGTGGGAGGGCGGGGGGGGGCTGCTACGTGATCCCGGATCTGAGTCGCGACTGCTATTAATAGTAGGACGGAGAGAGAAGAGAAGGGCGAAGATGATAAATTTGATGGGGGTGCGACGATAAAAAAAAAAGCGTGTACCCTCGCCCCTCCCCTCCTGATCTGACCGTTGCACGACTCAGGTGCGGCATGCGTCGACGCTAACCTCGCGTTCACCAAGTGCAAGGCGGCGAATACGGACCCGGAGGCGTGCCTCAAGCTGGGCTCGGCAGTCTTGGCTTGCAACAACGATGTGTGAGTTGAGACGGTTAACCCCTTTGGCATCCCCCGAGATGTAGCGCGGCCAACACAAGTGTCGGTTGGGTGTTCCGGACCCCCCCGAGATGGCGACTATCAACCGTCTATGTACTGCTTATGGCACTCTTTTTGTCGTGAGATACCCCTGGCTCATGGGATCATGGACCGGTTACCTTGGGATTCGGCACATGTGTTACTGTATTTTTCGTGAGATTCCCTAGGCCCATTGGATTATGGACCGGGTACCTTTTGATCAGGTGCCTATTCTACCATGTCTTTCGTGAGATACCGTAGGCATATATGGGGTTATGCAGCGGTTATGTTCGGATCAGGTGCATCTTTTGCTCTTGTCTTTCGCGAGATACCCTAGAATAGGCGCATACTGGTATGGGGTTATGGCGTTGAATCAGGTTCCACCCTTCTTGCGCAGCACGCGCCCCCCTCCTCCTTAATGCCGCCATCCCTCCTTATTGTTGCCCCCGCTTCGTCTCGAGAGGGATGCGTGGTCAATGGTCAACTGACTGAGGCAAGCAACGAATGAGTACGCCCGCCCCCCCCCCCCCCTCCCAACCCTGTAAGCACGCCCCCCCTCCCCATGGTTGTTATTGTTCCCGATACACTACAGTAGAAGAGGAACAGGATGTGTCAGAAGAGATGAGAAAATTACACGAATGTGACATGGGGGAGTTTGGTACACTAGATAGTTAGCGGGAAAACGATCGTCATCCTAGGGGATGGATGGTGGCGACGGCCGGCGAAGCACGAAGGAGATAAGATAAGCTATAGGTTTTCTATGTGATACATGGGGGAAAACGCAACGTGTGCGCGAAGGTTGTCTATTAGGAGTAGAAATGGTCAAATTTCTAAGGCATGCAACAATTGATTACCCCCCCCCCCCCTCCCTTATTGCTCCCTTCTCCCTGCTCTCGCCTCCCCCCCCCCCCCCCCCTCCCTCCCTCACCGCCCATACGACTTGCCGGAACACCTCACGGCATTTCACGCTTGATGGAAGCAATATCTGCCTGGTCGGTTGAATCCCGACGTGCTCCGTCCCCTTCATTGTAAGGTGTGAGGGCCTATGGCCACACGGCTACGGCCATGCATGAGTACCCTTCCCATCCTTTTTCTTGCCCCTCCCCCCTCCCTGGTATTGCTCCCTCCGTCCCTCTTCGCAGACTCCACAAGATAGCCTCCAAATGCTCGGGCTCGTTCGAGTCGTACCGGAAGTGCTTGGACAAGACACAAATGAACTTCTCCCTTTGTAGAAAGGAAGAGGAAGCTCTTAACACGGAGTTTTACGCCAATCCGTAGAGAAATCGGAGGGGGGGGGGGCGAAGGAAGCGACGGTCAGTGGAGCACGACTGTCTCGAAGGGTCAAACCCGTGTGTGCTTGCGAGGTGCTTGCAACTTAGCGGGAGGGGGGGGGGGATATCAGTGGAGCGTAACTTCTGGGAGGACCTGATATCTGCTCGCGAGATGCTTGCAGCCTTCATTACCATTTGGGGGCGAGAGGAAGAATTAAGGGGGAGGGGGGAGGGGTACGTTGGGAGTGGTGAACGTTGTTTCTTTGCACGGCGCACTTGCTTAGACTAGTTTCGAGCATTTCCGGGGGCGTGCTGATGATGATGATGATGATGATGGGGGAAGGGAGTGGAGGGGGAGAACGGCGGAAAAGAAGGGGGGGGGGGGGGGGGGGCTTGTGACTTATTGTGTCTCGCGTCTTGCCGGCAGAACAAAACGCGGTTCGTTACCCTCCCTCCGGCCAGGATATCCTTTTGTGCGAGGGGCAGAGACAAATTAGTGGATGCTCGTAACCGGACGCTCGCCGCGTCCCTCTTTTCCCGCTTTTCTTGCGTAGCATCTGTCGCTCGGCCGCTGTAAGCATTAGGCTCGATCATGTCGTTATGTTTGTCCTGTGGGTTGTTCGGTTTGCGTTCGCTTCCTATGGGCGTTTTTTTTTTGAGGGGGGGGGGGGGGGGAGATTTTGTAGTGAGGTAGGAGGTTCTGCGGTCGAGGATGAATGGCGGTCGAGATTTTGGCGTTTTCGCGAAGAATTGGAGGCTTTCCTCAAAACCAACGCTTTTCGGGCTGAGGGGGATAAATATATAGGGAAAAAAGGCGAACGCTGTTTTTGGGAAGTTTGCTATATTTTACGCCCCGCTGTCTATGCGCACCCGTGTAGTCAAGAGTATGTCGTACCAACCATTTCAATCTGCCGCGGCGGACAGATAATCGACTCCCACTTCGTGATCTAGACCTTTCAGAGAAGATAGACGCCTGATCTGCGTGACCTGTGCCCTCTAGCTCATGTTTCTGGATGGGAGCCGTGTAGTCTGCGTGATGAAGGAAATATTTCGTGGGTTGGGTTGGATCTGTACTATGCAGATCCCCTACAACACCTCACAACGGCAGGTTAGGATCGATATGATCTATCTGATCTACTGTAGATCATGATCTATCTGATCTGTCGAACATAGTATGCACTATTTCGAGCGAATGCGACTTTCTAGTTTTGGTGGCGCCAGAAAATACGGACTCCTTTGGAGATGGCTGAAGCGACCGACCAACCGACTGACCTACCGAGCGGGATCCACCGCACATGTATAACTGATTTCAAGAATGCGAAAACACCCTGGACTTACAAGTAGTACTGCGGTAGACATACTGTGTGACGAAAAAGGTTGGTGGCGAAACACAGCAAGTGAATTACACCGCAAATTGTGAGGTGCATGGTATTGGCCATTGGCTATCTACCGGTTCCTCGGTTCGACAGCCCCGTCGGTCAGAATGTTCGGACAGAGGATCAGCTAAATCATCTACAGATGAGACGCGTTCTACGATAGAGTAATACAGTAGTAGTAGAACATTTTCGCGAATATGTTTTCTGAACGACGGAGCTGCTTATTAACCCGAAATCGTCAGAACGCAAATCTTGCTTCGAAAAATGACGTATACTAGGACCATGGGCGTATTCATCGGGATGGTATTTGGTATTTGATTGTTGCTGAAGTCAGCTTTCGGGTGAGGTGTAGAGCTCCTGAAGGTCAAGGGAGGAGCCTCAGAAACTTTAGGGTGAACCTCTTATCATCGCAGAATGCCTTATCATCTAGTTCCTCACCCACCGTTGCGAGCTTAATATGCGGGATATGCGAAAGGTAGATCCAGCCCGGGAAATATGCGCTGGACGGACCAGGAACATCATGCAGGTTAGACGGGTCCCAGCCCCGGCAACGTGACCCACGTCGGTGGGTGATACAATAAGATCGGGAATAGATCTGCCTTTTGAGGGAGTCTAGATCGTGACGTGGGAATGATCTTTAGATCATCTGTCTGACGTGCGTAGTGCGTAGTGCTCAAGTTTTGGCCTAAAATTTGCACCCTCTACACCAGGTCCTACTGTATGTACAGCAGTATCTACCGTACGTGAGTAGCATGCCCCTATCACTTCTTCCTGCATCCACACACGTTTCTGGGGGCGGGCTACTACGTGGAATCTTGCACGCGTCGGGCAGATCTCATGGCCTACTAATACGGAGGCCCATAGTACACAGCCCCCCCAAAAGCCCCAAACGCCCACTTTGCTTTAAGTTCGTGTATGTTATCGAGAGCTATTGCGTAAATCGAATATGTTGCCTGTGTCAAACATGCGGTCGATAATAGGCTTCCCATCGATGCTACATTTGTATTAAACACAATTTTACCACAGAAAACCATACAGTACCCAGTACCCCCCCCCCCGTTTTCGGCCTGGTAGTTGGGGCCTACCCCCCATGATACTATACCACAGGTACATCTTTAGATCCTAACTTGCCGATATGCAGGATGTAAATATTTTACATGTATGTATGCTACGCGTAATACTGTGGTACATGCACAATTCAGGAAACGTATGCTGTTAATAGATCATGCAGATTACACGGCGGCAACACTTGAGAGCTGCATGTAGATCGTGGTAAAGATCGGGGATATATTTACCCTGAAAGATGTACGTACGCGTGTGAACCATGAATGAGGTGGAAATCGATAATCTGTCCGATTTCGAATCATCAGAATTATGTTGTAACATCGCGTCGCACGTTAATTCGTATATAGTTTGGGATCAATGAGGCCTCTCTCTGCTGCGACCAGCCGGAGACTCTCACCGAGGGTTACTACTCCCGCGTTGGCTGTCTGGCAATCAACGCGGCACCTCGTCGCAGAGAGTAGGTACCCCGGCAAAATAAACACTAACAAAACTGATGTTGTCGACGGTACACCTCGCTACCAACGATGGGCGGGCGGGATGGTCTGTTTTTTCCTAGCCTCTTTCTACTTTGTCGTGCTGTTGTAGAGCTGCGATATCGCTCACGGAGTGATACTCAATCACTGTCTCCCCATGCAACAAGGAGAATTTCCCGAAAAGGGATCCACCCTGCTGGCGTCCCCTCTTTTCTGGTCCAGATTACTGTTGTAACATCGCGTCGTACGTTAATTCGTATATAGTTTGGGATCAATGAGGCCTCTCTCTGCTGCGGCATGAGATCACACCCATACTTGTTGACCCTTCTCTTATCTCAATGTCGTCGCTCGTTTGATGCGTATCCTTTTTACGGGTGCCTTCTATTCCTTATTGTCCCCAAACTTGTAGCCTAGTTGATTAGGGGTTCTGCTACCGTTGGTTGTCCCGCGGGAACGTCGTGTACGATTTTCCAGACCCCTCTGACGGTGATACGCGCTGAGGTATGCGATCGCGGTGTGATGCACCCGGAACGCGTTTACCTGGTTGTCGGCACGCAGTGTTGTAGCGTGTCTCCGTGCGGTTCTTCCGGAACCAACATACGCTTATGTCGTGCTTGAGGGGCGACAAAGGCGGAGCGTTTATGTAGGTGGCCTCCAACACTATATTTTCTCAGATACCGCAGCCCGCCCCCCACCGTAGTTACCATACGCTTTCGTCTAACGAAACACGCATAACGTCTGCCACAGTCGGCATGTTTTCTACATTTCGCTTGGTCCTCGCCCCCTCATC